>JAEANM010005273.1:0-19799 GCA_017656035.1 Myanophis thanlyinensis
AATAAATAAATAAATAAATAAATAAATACGCTTAGGGGTTTTGGCCCACGATTCTCAGTTCTGGCTTTGCAATACTGCAATACACTTGATCTCTAATAAACTCTACCTTCTCAACAAACGGAGCAAGGATCGTTTTTAATTAGGGGTTTAAGCTGTGGCAGGTCCAACACAAACTCCAAAGAAGAAGGATCACAGACAAATGCTTCTGTCCTGAACAAGGAATTGTTTCTAATGGAAAATGGTCTTTCAAGGGAACTTAGATATCCTGTGCAGGTAGAAGGGAGAGACCAATAATTCTCCAAGCTCCCTGCTTATTTAATTATAATATATTAATTAGATGAAAATGATAGTTGCTCCACATGGCAATTAACCTCTGGGCCTGTAATTTTAGGGCCATAAATACTAATCAAGGGGTACTGCAGGATGGCATTTTGTAACTTTTTCATTTTCTAGCATTCTAAGAAAGCTGTCGTCAGTCAAGGAAAGATGAATGGTGTAATTAATAGCACCAGTGATATACCAGAGACCTCGATACATCGGTCTTGATTTTCAGAGAATCACTCCGAGCTCAACTATTAGGAACTTTGCATTTTTGAAAACGGAAGGCATTGTTCCTTTGTACGATTGAATAATGCATAAGTTATTTACATAGGACACTGACAATTGGCGGGGGCTGATAAAACATTATGTTTCCTTCTTCTACTGGCATAATAAAATTTAGAAGACCAGGAAGAAATTCATCTTGTTTCAATTCAAAACTGAGAAGGGGGCATTCCAATGATTCTTCTCGTCTCTTCTCCCCTCCCCTCCCCTCCTCTCCTCTCCTCTCGTCCTTTGAGGCTGGTTCCAGTTGGCATTGTGTAAGGGAAGAGGTTCGGTCCTAGATCCTTGCATTGCAGAGTACCTCAAGGCTCAGTCTCTTCCATTCTTATTTAGCATCAACCTGAAGCCATTGGTTGACACCATTCATTGGCACAAGATCAAGGATAATCAGCATGGTGATGATATTCAGTTATACCATCTGCTCTTGACTGTTCAAGTAATAACACTGAGGTTCTTCCCCAATGTACGAAGACAGTGACATTGTGGAGAGAAGAACAGGTTTCAACTCGTAATTGCAAAACCTAGCTATGGGATTTAGGGATTCCCAGATCTGGATATATCCCATCCTTATCTCTGGATGGAATAGCACTCCACCAGACAGATTTGATCTGTAATTTGGGATTCTTCCTGGACTTACAGTTGGAAGATCTTGGCACAAATCCAACTTGTGCACCAATTGCTGTTGTTCCTGGGTTGGGGTGGGGGCTCTGATCAGGGTCACTCTAAGTTGGGCTACTGCAACGTGCGGTAGGCTGTTCTTGAAAAGCATTTGAAAGCTACAGCCAGTCCAGAATGCAATGGCACAGCACTTTTGGGTGTATAAACAGTATAGATACGTAATATTGCTGCATGAGTTGCATTGGATACCAGTGTGATCCTGGTATCCTATAGTTCAAGATGCTGGTTGTCATCTTTAAGGCCCTGCATGGACAGATAGTCAGGTACTTGCAGGATCACCTGACTCCAAATGTTTCTGTCCATCTCAACAGCTCTGCTGTGGATGCTTTCTATGACACAGAGAACAGGAAGCATGCTCGCTTTGCCAAAACATTTGCTCTTTGGAATAGTCTCCTGTTGGCCTTGCAGAATAGAAATTAATGGAAAGAGAGCAAGCTAGATGCAAGTTCCTTTGTCAAGATATCAAGGGGTGAAACATTGACTCTAGGACTCTAGGTAAGGTTCAGAACTGACTCTGATAGACAACTTCTTAATTCACTGGAGGTATGGGGGGGAGTAGACAAGAAGGAGGAGAAGGGAGACAAGGAGAGGGAGACAAGGAGGAGGAGAGAGACAAAGAAGGGAAGATGAGGAGGAGGAGGTGACAAGGAGGAGACAAGAGGAGGAGGAAGAGGAGGAGAGATGAGGAGGAAGAGGACAAGATGGAGAAGAAAGGAGATGAGTTGGGGGAGTCAAGAAGGAGAAGAGAGAAAGGAAGAAAAACAGGAGGAGGAGGAGGGAGGAGGAGATATAGTACTATCAGACTTACAAGATTTTATTTGTTCTAGCCCATCTCAATAAAAATAATTTTAGCCTTGCTATAAAGCTGATTTCTTGGTCTGGCCTACCTATAGCTTGCTGGCCTGCTTTTTCCCTCAGGCAATGGGGTCATGATGTTATTGGAGACTGGTATATGTGTTTGTTTCATGCTATGAGGCAGTTCTATCAGGAGTCTTATTTTTTTTTTACTTTTAATTATGTGTTGCCTTCTGGCTTTTATGCCGTGTTATTTTATGCATAGTTTTGCTAGGTGTCCAGAGTTATTGGGTTAAGATGGGCAGCCATATAAATCCTTTAAATAAATCAATACATTCCAGGGAAATTGCAATCAGGAAGAAAACTTCGCAAAGAACCTTTTCCTGCTGCAGGATATTTTTGCTGATAACTAAACAAAAACAGTAACAAAAATTAGATGCACTGACTCCGTTGTACATTTTTCAAAAGTAATTATCCTTAATCCTTTAAATAAAACCACATTTTTAAAAAAAAATTAAATGCATCAATCCATCAGAGTGGAATTTATCCCTTGCCTGATGCTGGGGCTCTCTGCAATCCAAAAGAATGCAAAACTAGTACTCAAAAGTCAACAAGGACACTAGACAGAGTGAAGGAAAAACCAGAGTCAGGAGGAACAGGTGAAAACAAACCCCAGGACATAAATTAGATCTGCAGATATAAAACAAACTGAGATTTGGAAGTAAAGAAAGAACGAAGGATTCTAGCTCCTGAATTCAGCAGTGATCACATGACCTGGGGACACTGCAGTGATCCTAAATACAAGCCAGTTGCCACTGAACATTGATCATGTGACCATGGGCGTGCTGCGTTGGGTGAAAAATGGTCATGAGTTACTTTTTTTCAGTATTGTAACTTCGAACGGTTGCTAAACAAATGTTTGTCAATGGAGGACTACCTATATAACGATGGAGATAATTGTTTAGTTTGGCAAGATTCTGTCTATAGGTGAATAATAAAGAAAATTACTCCGTGTGTGATTCTTGGTTCTTGGGGACTTGACAGTCACCACTGTTCTTAGACAAGATAGATATTTAGCCCCGTATCCCTGCTCAAATCTGACATTCCCCTTTTCTCCTTTATTTTGCATTTTGAAATTTGCTGAAGATTTGCCTCTGTCTCCCCTTCATGTAAATCTAATTGATCCATATAACAGAACAGACTGCATGGGCACTAATTGGTACAGCCTGAACTATCAGTTTCTTGGCTTATTTATTGCAAAGTTGGTATTGCAAAGTCTACATCAACTGCTTGCTTGGGCTACAAAAACTGTACCTAGCTCAGGCATGCCTCTCCATGTTCTTCTACTGCGCATTTATATTCGTCTCTACAGATGGATTATTGGGAGGGGGTATCTAATAGAATGACAGAGTTGGAAGGGGCCTTGAAGGCCTTCTAGTGAGGAGACCCTAGACTAGTGGTGGCAAACCTATGGCATGCATGTCAAAGGTGGCACCCAGAGCCCTCTTTGTGGGTACCTGCGCTGTTGCCCCATCTCAGCTCCACTGCATTTCTCTGTGGTGTTTCTCACCATTGTTTGCAGGGAAACAGAAGTTTGTGGGAATAAAAAAAAAAGTTAAGTCAATTAATTCCAACTTTGTGAAAGAAAAAGATCTCGCCTCCTGGATGTCAATTGCTTTTCCTGCAGAGCTGCAGGTGTTGTGATGCCGTGCCTCCCCACTGACTAACTGGTCTTTGGGTCTCTGGCACGGGTGCAGGTGCACGAGACTTGCAGTTTGGACACCCAGTCTCTAAAAGGTTCACCGTCACTGCCCTATACCATTCCAGACAAATGGCTGTCCAACCTCTTCTTCAAAACCTCCAGTGATGGAGCACCAACAACTTCTGGAAGTAAGCCATTCCACTGGTTGATTGTTCTCACTGTCAGGAAATTTCTCCTTAGTTCTTAGGTTGCTTCTCTCCTTTAATATTTTCCATCCATTGTTTTTTGTCCTGCCTTCAGATGCTTTGGAGAATAAGACCCTCAAATATTGAAAAACTGCTGTCATGTTACCTCTAGTCCTTCTTTTCACTAGATCAGTGGTGATGAACCTTTTACTTACCGAGTGCTGAAAAGTATGTGCTTTGCGCGTGCCATCCACACTTGCATGCAGCTCCTCCACGTGCGCTGCATGTGCAACTGCACCATCTGCACTTGCATGCAGCTTTTGCACATGCAATGAATGAGTGCTGTGCGCAGGCACTCATGCACACATGAGTAATGATGTGTGCATGCGCAGGAGAGCTCCAAAGACCAGCTGGATTTCCTGCTGCAATCACGTGCATGCACAGCAGACATCCGAAGACCAGCTGATCTCTGCAATCACGCATGCATACATGCGCAATCACATGTGCATGCTCAGCTGGAGGTAAGTTGGTTGAAGCTTGTGTGCCCAGCAAGATGGCTCTATGTGCCACCTGTGGCATCCGTGCCATAGGTTTGCCATCGCCACACTAGACTAAAGGTAAATGTAAATATTCCTCTTGCACATACGTGCTAGTTGTTTTCAACTCTCTGTTTCTAAGCCGAAGAGCCAGCGCTATCTGATGATGATTCCGTGGTCATGTGGGTGGCATGACTAAACACCAAAGACACATGGAGTGCTGTTACCTTCCCAGCAAGGTGGTCCCTATTTTTCTACTTGCATTTTTACATGCTTTCGAAGTGCTAGGTTGGCAAAAGCTGGGGCAAGTAGTGGGAGCTCACTCAGTTACACGGCGCTAGGGATTCGAACCGCCAAACTGCCAACCTTTCTGATCAACAAGCTCAGCATCTTAACCACTGAGCCACCATGTCCCGTTATTCACTAGACTAGACATACCTAATTCCTGCAACCATTTCTTTTAGCTTCCAGTCTCTTAAGCCTCTTTGTTGTTCATTTTTTTTCCAGAATCTCTCCATCATTTTTATAATATATTGACCAAAACTGGATGCAGTATTCCAAGTGTGGTCTTACTAAAGTTTTATAAATCAGTACTTGTACTTCACATGATCTTGACTGCAACCTAGGATTACATTGGCTTTTTTGGCTGCTGCCGCACACTGCTGGCTCATATTTGATTATCCACTAGGACTCCAAGATCCCTCTCATAGTTGCTACTATTGAGCCAGGTTCCATCAATTCTAAAGCTTGTGTGTTCAGTTATTCTTGCATGTGTGTAAAATCTTATTTTTCTCACAACTGAATTTCATTTTGTTGAATTGGATTCAGATTATGCAGATCACTGCTTGTATTGCTTTCTGCTGCTAATAATCCTCATTCCACCCTTATTGGTTTTTTCCTAACACTATCACTGGTTCTTAGTTCCTTTCAAGGAGAAAAACTCACAACTGGAGTTCTAACTTAGCTGCTGCCTATTAGCTTTTTTTCTGTTGAAAATTATTAAATGAGTTTGTTTTTTAGAGGGGGGGGGCGAGCGAGCTCTTTGGATTAGGGGAAAATCTACTTGACACTGTTTAAACACTATTTACTGCATGCCTAAGAATCCTGTGATTTTTTTTTGCTTAATGAGAAAAAAAAAGTGCTAATATATTACAAATCTAATTAAATTATGAACTAAAAAGGTACACTTGTGCTTTGCATTGGTATCACACAAGGTTAGGTCTTGTAAATTAGATGAAAACTCCATTAATAATCAGGCAAAATATGGTCATCTGCATTATATTTTTGCGTTCCTTCCATTCCTATTATCATAATTTTACACTTCTGGTGCTTCACAATTGAGCAATGATTACTTCGCTAAATACTTAACATGAGTTTTGATAAAACAGCCCCCTGAGGAATTGAAAGGGGGGAAAAGTCATTTCTATTCAGCAAAGGGAGAAAAAAAAGAATATTTTTTTCACATTAGGCTGCATAAGGTATTATGAACTCAATTATCGCTGTATGAAGGCACATATAATAAAGTAACAACAATTAAATGGGAGCCAAATTAAACAGCCGTGATTGATAAAAATGCCTTTCTACAAAAAAACATGAGCACTTCTAAACTACTAAGAAGAAAAAACCAGAGGGAGAATAACATTACAGAATCTCTTCACAAATAAGAGATTTAATTCTTCTTATCTTGTGCAAATACTAACCCTCAGGAGGTATTAATGTAGTAAACTAAAGGCCTAGATTTGGAGCGATCAGACCGGCCTATTTCAAACCCTCGTCAGTTCTACAGACATCCATCTTATAAATCCTGCCCAGTTTCTGCACAAAATTGATTTTATTTCTCGCCAAAAAAGTTGCATTTTTAAACATGGGCTCCTATTTTCTCTTCTAACTTTACATCTGTGCATTGACACTCTCCTAAAATACACATGCCTGTTTCCCTTGTATCTGGTTATTTTCATATTTTGCCCTCAACGTTTGCAACAGTGAATGCAAGTTCACTGCATTTTAATACATCCATTGTTTATTATTGGTTTTTTTATACCCTCAATCTAATCTGCTCATTACAAAATTCTATGGAGAAATTAATCCCTTAAGTGTAAACAAAATTAGTCTGCTTTCAAAATAATGAACAAATAAATACCATGAATACAGCTACCGGGCACTAAATTCTGGAAACTGTCGCACGGGCAATTTGGAGCAACTAAACTTTACAATTTCAGCACAATTCTGTTCAATTCAGCATCGATTCCTTTTCATCAACATATGACGCGTGTGAAGCCTGACATTGTTAATGCGCATTCATTAATGAAATAATCATAATAACAGCAGTCTAGGACTGCATCACAACTCGTTGGGTGTGCCTGTCTTATTTCAGTGTCTGGATTAGCAAAGTTGCAAAATCCTGATAAAATAAGAAGTAAAAGTAAAGGTTTCCCCTGTCCAGTTATGTCCAACATTAGGGGGCATTACTCACTTTCTTAGCTGAAAGAGCCAGCGTTGTCTGAAGACACTTCCATGGTCATGTGGATGGCATAATTATACACTAAGGTGCACACAATGCTGTTACCTTCCCACTGAAGTAGTGCCTGTTTATCTACCTGTAGTTCCATGCTTTCAAACTGGTAGGTGAGTAGGAGCTGGGACAAGAATAGGAGCTCACCCCATCTCACAATACTTGGGTCTCAAACTGCCAACCTTCTGGTCAACAAGCCCAGCCATCTTAACTGCTAGACCACCATGTCCCCTTTCCTAATAAAATGGATGCAGACAAATCAAAATGGTGTGAAGACCCAAGTCTCTGGAAAAATGTCCTAATGCTGTGAAAGATAGAATGGAGGAGAAGAGGTGGAGGATCAACAGCAAAGTGGATGGATTCAGTTACAGGGGTTGGAAGTTGGATAGGCAGTTGGAAGACCTGAAGGACCAAGTTTGGGACGGATTGTCACGGATAAAAATCTATCTAGGTTGTCTCTAGGAATCAACGGTGACCTGATGATACAAAATCATAAGCAGACAATCCTACTAGTTTCAGTAGAGGTGGAGTTTCCTCCTTGGTGACTCCTTGAGTAGAGTATGGATTGTTTGGAATCAGCTCCTCTTCATCTGAGCATTGGTTGCTGGAGGGGATGCATTCTAATCTGTTTCTTTCCCAGCTTTTTGTTTTTGTGTCTCTTTCAAATGGTGTGTAAACATGGTTTGTCTCTGTATCTGTTGATGGATGATTTGTCTGAATGTCAAGCTTCTAGGAAATCTCTAGGATTTTTTTAGATTTGGCTTGGTCTAAGATGCTCACAGTTGCCCAGCTGAAACTGATTGAGACTGTGAGGTTAAAGAGTTTTCATGGGGTCTTCTGATTGCTATTTGGTGTTCTTTTGACTGCTAGTTGATGTTCATGGATGTGCTCTGCTAGTCTTCTACCTGTGTTTCATAAAAAGTGACTGTTACAGTGCTTGCACTGTATGTTGTAGAGCTGAGATGGCAAACTTATGGCACGGGTGCCACAGGTGGCATGCATAGTCATCTTGCTGGGCACACAAGCTGTTGGCCAACTTACCTCCAGCTGAGCATGCACATGCGATTGTGCACGCATGCATGTGTGATTGCAGAGACCCAGCTGGTCTTCAGGCCTCCACTGTGCATGCACATGATTGCAGCAGGAAATCCAGGTGATCTTCAGAGCTCTCCTGCGCATGCACACACGATTGCTCATGTGTGCATGAGTGCCTGCGCACAGCACATGTGCATTGCATGTGCAAAAACTGCATGCATGCACAGATGGTGCAGTTGCATATGTAGCACACATGGAGGAGCCGCACAAAAGTGTGGATGGCACACACACACATTTTTCAGCACTTGGTAAGTAAAAGGTTCACCACCACTGTAGTAGAAGATGCTTGGGTTTTGTTTTTTTCCTCTTCTTGGGCTACTGGGCATATTTCTACATTTGTTTCACCCAAAGTAATTTAGACTGGGTTTTTTTTTCTTTCCAGACAATAGTCAATTCTTAGTTATTACTGCTAAGTTTTTAAATCCAGGGAAAGGTGTCAAGGCTGTTTTATAGAGCAGGGAAAAGAGATGTTACAGCCATGTCCTTAAATGGAGTAAGATTCAGCTAAGCCATGATAAGGAAGGTGGACATTTTATGGATATTTTGTAAAGATTAAAAATATTCTCTTTTCCTTGAACAAGATACTTCATTGTATAATAATAAAATTTAAAATCTAGTCATTGTCAAACACTTTTAGCATACAGCAAGGGAATTTAGTTTAGAGAAATGTGCTACAATAGCAATAAATCAGAGTGAAATGACGAACAGCAGTAGAATTGAAATGTTAAATTTCCAAAGCATCAGGATGAAGACTGCAAGTATCTGGGCATTTTACAGTTGAATAATATCAAGCATGGACAAGATAAAAATATGTGATTAGTAAAGAATACATACAAAAGTCTGTAGAGATTCTCAGTCATCCAGGTCATGGTTTTCCCAAAGATGCTTTTTCAGGAGGCAACTGGACTTTCTTGTTCTCTTTTTTTCCCCTTTTCTTTTTTTCAACATCTTCAAAAGAAAAAAAAAACACAAGAAAGTCCAGTTGCCTCCTGAAAAAGCACCTGTGAGACAATACGTACAAAGAATAACAGCTAAAGACAAAGTTGAACAGTGGAAACAACATTAAAGTGATAAATACATACCTGTGCCATACCTGCGATACAATATTTATTTATTTGTTAGATTTATATTGCTTCGCTCGTGATGATATATATATATATATTGCTAAATTTATGAACTAGACATAAGCTGAACTGGACAGTTTGCATTGAAAAACAAGCAAAGTGATGATGGTTCGCTATACATTGCATCAATATCAATAGATTTTACCTTCCTGTAGAAATGGGAGTAGAGGGTTATTTCAAGTCAAACAAACTGCCAAAGAAGAAATGCATGCATTGATTGATTATGTAAAAGATGGCCAAAAAGAATTATTATGCAAGTTAAAAAGATGGGAACTTAATAAATGTACAGGCAACAGAAGTGAATATCAAAATAATGTAATAAAACATGAACAGAAGGCTGGCAAAGAAAAGCATTATATGGCCTACTCTTTACAAATGATTGAGGGGAAAGTAGATAAAGATAAACATAGCTATGGCTAGGTTTCAAAAAAGAAACTGAAGGCTTCATTTTCACTGGGTAAGAATGAGCTATTGAAACCAATGCAACTGAGGCCAGAAAGGGGGGGAAAAATCAAATGATTTTTTGAAGTGCAGAAGAAATAGTAGAGCAGTTCATGCAAGAAAATCACACAATCAGATTAGAAACAACGACATAACACAGTTGCCAAAATGATTCACTGGAACATTGATAAAAAGTATCATGAGCCAGTAATGGAAAAAAAAAATTGATGGGAACATATAGCTGAAAAAGTAGTCAAAAATGAGAAGGTTTAAACTGGTGTGGGATTTCCAAATGCAAATGATAAAATCTTGGCTCATAACACACCAGATTTAACTATGTTTTTTTCTAACTGAAAGAATAACATGTGGATAATCGGTGTGGCAAACCCAGGGCATAGTATAAAAGAAGACAAAGAATCGAAGAAAATCACAAATTACCAAGATCAGAAAATTTAAGATGAAAGATTGAATTAAAAACTGGCTGTGGTGTCCTAGTGGCGTATCAGCATTACCTGGGTGCCATGCCCCAAAAAAATCTTGGATGGCAAGTACAAAATATGCACACTGACAAAATTTACATCTGTTAGTTGCAAAGGGCCACATTGCTTGGACCCACACATATATTATGCCAATATAGTATGAAACTTAGATGCTTAAGAAGAACTCAATGTATAAAAGTACCACTTTATAAAAACCCTAGTAAGACCATACCTGGAATACTGCAACCAATTTTGGTCACCACACTACAAAAAAGATGTTGAGTTAAAACTGGAATTGCTACCTTCTGATACCGATTGTTCCATTCTTTATATAGTCTCTCTTATTTCCTCATATTTCCCAATCTGGAAAGCACCTTTTGAAGTTTAAAGGGAAGTGAAAGACACAAAGTTGCAGAGAAAAGACTGAGAATCAAATCTTTAGGCAATTTATACACGGCCTGAGCCATTGTACCACTAAATAAGGGCAAGTACATCATATTCCACTCCTTCAAATTCTTTTATCCCGTAAAGAAAACCTAGAAACAAATCCATTGAATTGAGTAAGAGCCAGGTACAGCAAGAATGCAAAAGAGATTTTCTGCACTACATTTTGCCGTACAATTTTTTTTTTCTCCTCCTCCTTATGCCCTACTACTAACCTGATTTTATAACCAAGCCTAAGGGAGGAAAAAATTCATTTCCAGTCATTTGAGAGCCTAGCGAAGTGAGCTTAGAATCCTAAATCGCATTATAATGTGGGGATTTTCTCTCCTTGCGCATGTGTTTCAAATGCGTTCTAATCTGACTTTGAAAAAAAAGACCTTTGGCTCATTCCCCAGCCATTCCCATTTTCCATTCAAAAATGCAAATGCTTTGCAAAAGAAAAGGAGGGGGATTGCACTTCGGCGCATTGGACAAATTAAACATTCCTCTTGACTTGTTCCAGTGGTTGTGCACTTGCAAAGGATTTTCCAAGCATCTCCATGATCGCATCACCAGAAATGTACCTGGAGAAATGTCTTGATTGACCCGTCCAATCTATATGCAGATGAGGGTTAACCTGGCTGATAATTTGGAGCCAGCTGAATGAGCCCAGAACTTCACTGTCCAGGCCCATAATCATTTGTAAATAGTGTATATTCACAGTGAATATACCTAAGAAGATAGCCAATTTAAAAAAGGTAATAAAATACACAATAAGAGTATTCAGCAAAGGATTTTTCCCCTTCTTTATACTGCTAAAAAGTATTCTCCCTTTTTTTTTTCTCCTGTTCACAAAACTTGACCAAAACGCAATGTATTCTTTGGGAACAGATAATTGGGGAACATCTTTGCAGCAAAATAGATCTCCTAGTGTGACATTTCTCTCTTCTCTGTCTCCCATAATACAATCCTTGAGCATACAGACTACCATTTTGGCATGATATCCATCGTCCTGAATCCTCCTCTTCAGTGCCCGACTGATTGCTTCCCAAACAACTTCATTGTCAGGTCCTAAAAAAGGCTTCCCAAATTATCAGTTGCTAGAAAAACATTTCAAAGACCTACAATTCTATGATCCGAAGATATCCAGTTGGAAAAGAAAAAAAGATCATTCCATAAACAGACATCGAGAATCTCCTTGGCTTATTTTACAACTCTAGGATATATTTATGTACCTCTCTCTTTTTATCACTGATGGGCTAGTAGGGATGACTAAAATCACTGCAGGAACAGGGACAAAATGTTCAGCATATCCAAGGAAGATTACATCTGTTACATTACATTTTGTGAAGATTCAAGGACTTGTTTTATTCTTAGAAAGGAAAACTTGTCCTTCCATAATTCACTATGCTGAAGATACATTTTGGTGGAACAATGAGGGACTCTACAGGTGGGGCTGAGGAGTGCATGTGGCATATGGGGGCTGTCTTATTATCACACAATATATAGATTAAAATGAATTCCCATAAGGAAATTTGTTCAGAGATAATTGTGTATTTTCATTGCCAGAAGGGGAGGAACAATGTTGGTGTGATGATACCTATAAATCCTGAGAACATTATCATCCCAGGGACCAAATGGGTTGTTGTTTTCCCTGCTCCAAGTAGGAAGAAATATTTCTCTTCAGAGCAGTCTGTCCTAAGCAAGGGACACAACTACCTACTCTTGAGAAACTCCTGGTCCCCAAGTTACCTTTTGTTCCCCGACACTAAACAGGTCCTTCTTCCTATTGTCTATATTCCTCAACTATCTGGCAATGGATTGTCCTTACGGGCTTGAGTCCCATCAAAATCTGGTACTTAGATTTCAGGTTCACCAAAAGTAGAAAGCATTTGCTTCACCCTCCAAATTCTTAGCTAAGCCTGAGATCTTTGGACTAGAACTTCTTCTCTACCAAGGCAGTCCCATCTCACCCTAACGATGAGGACAGCCTGCAATAGGACACTTAGGAATGAGGACAGTTCACCTGAGGAGCTCCTATCAGGAACATCTTCCTTACCCCACCTGAGCTTCCAGTTCACCTGGTGTATATGGAATTTTGGAAACACCAGACTGGATGGCAATGTGACTGAAGTTGAATTTAGACTATTGTGAGCCAGCAATGTGCAGAGGCAGTCCAAAAAGCCAATGCAATCCTTAGCTGAATTAACAAAGGGATACAATCAAGATTAAGCAAGGTACTAATACCACTCTATAAAGCCTTAGTAAGACCACATCTAGAACACTGCATCCAGTTTTGGTCACCACACTATAAAAAAGATGTTGAAACTCTAGAAAGAGTGCAGAGAAGAGCAACCAAGATGATTATGGAACTGGAGACTAAATCATATGATGAACGGTTGCAGGAACTGGGCATGGCTGGTCTAGTGAAGAGAAGGACCAGGGGAGACAGGAGAGCAGCCTTCCAATATCTGAAGGGCTACCACAGAGAGGTCAAGCTATTCTCCAAAGCACCCAAAAGCCAGACAAAGAATAATAGATGGAAACTGAAGAAGGAGAGATTCAACCTGGAAATAAAGAGACATTTTCTGACAGTGAGAACAATCAACCCCTGGAACATAAGTTGCCTTCGGAACTTGTGGGAGTTTCATCCCTGGAGGCTTTCAAGAAGAGACTGGACTGCCATCTGTTAAAAATGGTGTAGGGTCTTCTGGGCAGGGGGTTGGCATAGATGAGCTACAAGGTCGCTTCCAACTCAGTTAATCTGTTAAATCTGTTATATAAGAACAATTAATATTATCCTATTGTTTATTGTGAATAGCATTTCCTCATCGCCAGTGGGAGAACAAGAACTCTGGTTGTCTTCTCACTGGTAAGTTGCTTAAAATGCTATACCATTTGGATGCCAACCACTGTTTTTCCTTTATTCCCAACAAGGCTACTCTGCAGAATGCAGCCCAAGCAAACCAGTTTTGTCATAGAGAATGCCTGTTGGGTTATTTTCCAAAATCTGAATTCAGAGGAGGACACTGAAGACACAGGCCATTTCTTTCTGTTTTCACTTCTGAGACTCCCACGCTGATGGGTTTTTTTTCCCCTTTCCTTTTCTTCTTTTTAAGCAAAAGCCATCCTGGTTAATGAGCCAAGAGATCAAAGAAACACATGGCAAGTTATGCACAAGGATGGCTTTTTTAAAAAAAGAAAAAAAAGTAGCGCTTCAGCAGGTGACAATAGCTGGCTGACCTTCTCTACATTGGGAGGTTGACATAGATGGAGGACATTATGAGATCCCACAAATGGAGGCTAATTGAGAACTAAAATAAGCATAATAAAAATGACAGTATAGCTAGTCCTCAGTCCTCAACTTACAATAGTGCATTTAGTGACCATTCAAAGTTACAACAGCACTGAAAAAAGTGACTTAGGACTATTTTTCACAGTTACGACCTTTGCGGCATCCCTGTGGTCACAAGATCAAAATTCGGATGCTTGGTAGCCGTCTCATATTTAAGACCGTTGCTGCATCCCAAGGTAAGGTGTTCCCCTTTTACGACCTTCTGACAAGCAAAGCCAGATTCACTTAACAACCAGGCTACTAACTTATCAACTGCAGTGATTTCCCCCTTAACGACTCTGGCAAGAAAGTTTGTAAAATGGGCTTCACAAATGTCTCACTCAGCAATGGGAATGTCGATCTCACTTGTGGTCGTAAGTCAAATGACCCTGGAGACAGCAGAATACAAGAGAGAGAAGGGGAGAAAAATCACAAAATCCAAAATAGAAAATAGAACAACTGTGTCAAAAGAAAGCAAAGGTAGCACCAATCGTCATAGGTGCCTTGGGTGCAATCGCAAAACATCTGGAGCACCACTTGAACACTATCAGCATTGACACAATCCCCATCGGTCAATTGTAAAAGGCAGCTTTGCTTGGAAGAGCTTACAGCCTGGCACAATCCCTTTAACCCCATCAAACAACCACATCTGCCTATCCCAGATCCTTAGGAAGGACTCTATAGATGGAGAAAAATGCCAAATCCAGTTGAAAAGCCTGACTGGCTGTGTGATCAAGCATAATAACGAGAAAAATATGTAAAACACCACCAAACATTAAAATTCAGCAACAGGGAGTAGCAAAGGGAGAGATATTGAGCAGAGAAGCATGCCTTAAAAATTGGGCCAGATTCTGCAAATCCCAGAAGGCAGAGAAGTCCCAGCTCCACCTTCATAAACCACGAGTTGCATTGATCTGTTGTAAAACTCTCCACTTCATTCAATGAAAGCCAATCTCTTTAGTTTGTGTTAAGGCAGGGAGTGGGGAGGGCTGGAATGGAGACAAGTCCCTTAATGTATTTATTGGTAGTTCTCAAAATTAGTTTAAATTAACTAGACGGCACAAGAGTCTTTTTTTTTTAAATGTGAGGTGGGAAAGGAGCTTTTGCTAAGAGTCGGAGTCGCTCCAAGAATGTAGAAGTTGTGGCAGAATGAGAAGAGCACTAAGAAGGAAATCTAGTAATGCGGAAAAACTCAGCGCCTGGTGAGAACAATGCATTGGGCTGGAGTAATTCAAGCAAACCTATGAATGGATGGTATTTCCCTTCTAAAAAGAGGGTCAGGGAAGAAATCTCTTGGCTTAGTCCTCATCACTGTTATCAGCTTCGACCTGCAAATCACACCCCATCATGGGTGCTTATAAACAAACCTTTATCCCAGACAGCTCACTGGCTGGGATGAAGATTCGGTATTAAACAGTATATTGCTTCTGTCAAAGGCGATCGGCTGTTTGTGCAGATAATAATAACACGGACTGCAACAACAACAACAGCTAGTGTAAATTAACTTAACTGTGTGAAATAATGCCTCCTCTATCAGATTAGCTCTCCGAATGACTTTATCCTTAAATTAAAGCTTGCCAGGGCGTACTAGTAAATCATTTAAATAGCGCCGGGTTTTTTTTTTGTTTTTTTTTCAGGTAATGTCTCCATATATTACTGTAATTTCAATTCGCCAAGGCGCACAGATGGCTTTCATCTCCAGCTCTGGTCTCCAAAGCTTTGCCTTCTCCTGGGCTGCCATTTTGTAATTACTGAGCAAGTGCACCGCCTGCCGTGGCTCGATTTCCCAGGGTGCTCCAAAAGCCAAAGCAATGTATTTTAAAATTATTGTTCTTGTGTGGCCCTCATCACAGAATGTAAATCTTTTATGCTAACCCTGTCAGGGGTTTAAAAGCCACTGCTGTAAGGTGCTCCAGTAAAGAATGCGCCATCCATCCATCAAGGCAACTGAGGACCAAAGAGCGAAGAGATTCGGGTGGCGGATGGCAAGACGGATGCCTTAAAGCCACAGTGCTTTTTCCTAGCTTCCACGCCACAATTAAATCTCAAAAGGAATAGATTAGACACCCACAGGCATACCCACATCCTATTGTTGGAACCATCTAAAAGATGATTTCCCTCTTCAAACATGCTTGGCAATAGCAGTAGGACTTAGACTAATATACCACTTCACAGAGCCTGGCAGCCTTCTATAAGTGGTTTAAAGAGTCAGCCTCTTGCCCCCGACAATCTGGGTCCTCATTTTACTGACCTTGGAAGAATGGAAGGCTGAGACTTCCTTGAGCTGGTCAAGATCAAACTGCTGGCTGTGGGCAGAGTCAGCCTGCAATACTGCATTTTAACCACTGTGCCACCCTGGGGGGAGAGGGGAATGGGGAGGGGAGGGGGAGGAAAAGAGAGGGGGCAGAGGGAGAGCACGCAATGGCATTTAGACTTATATACCACTTCATAGTGGTTGATAGCCCTCTCTAAGTGATTTACAGAGTCAGCATATCACACACACACCCCAACAATCTGGGTCCTCATTTTACCAGCCTCGAGCCGGTGAGATTCGAACTGGTAGCAGTCATCAGAATTAGCCTACAATACTGCATTCTAAACCACAGCACTTACCATGGCTCTTATTTATACTTCCAATTAATTATTTGTTTCTCTGTGTCATATATTTGGGTATGTGCATAGTTTTGTAGTCATTTATTTATTTACTATATTTTGTCTTGTTTATGTAGTGTATATTGGAGGTGGTGATCCTTTGACAGCTGTATGCAATGAAATTTCATTCAAATGCATCTTTTCTTTTATGCTCTCTTTTCTCCAGATCTGAGCAAATATTTCCCCCCCCCCCCAAAAAAAAATTAATCTTTAACAGGGTCATGTTTTAAAAGATAACAGAATACAGAATAGCAGAGTTGGGAAGGGATCTTCTAGAAGAGGTCTTCTACTACAAACCCCTGCTCAAGCCGGAGACCCAGCCTACACCATTTCAGACAAATGGTTGTCCCATCTCTTCAAAGCCTCCAGTGATGCAGCATCCATAACTTCTGAAGGCAACTTCTGTTCCACTGATTGATTGTTCTCACTGTTAGGAAGTTTCTCCTTAGTTCTAGGTTGCTTCTCTCCTTCATCCGTTGCTTCTTGTCCTGCCTTCAGGTGCTTTGGAGGATAAGTTGACCCTCTCTTCTCTAAGACAGGTCCTCAAATATTGGAAGACTGCTATATTTGAGGGGCTGTCACAGAGAAGAGGGGGGGTATCACCCTATTCTATTGTTACCTATGCTAACAATATTGACTTTCTAAAACAGACCATGGGATTCACAATAGATTGGATAACAAACTTTATGTAAAGCCAGAGCCCCTCCTTGGGTGGGTGGGGGAAAACTGCTTTGTTGTGCTTTCTTGTTTACATCCGTCTCTCTCCCCACTCAACATCTGCCACAGGCATCCAGAGCTCTTGTTAATTTTGCACCGTTGTTTTTTTTTCCTTATTCAGCTTCTCAACCACCCATCCTTGCTGCCTCTCCGGCTAATCCTTAAGGGTCTGCTTCTCTCTTTCTTTCTCAGAAATGCCCCAATATGCAGTAAACTACTGATTCAGGGGAACTTCAGCCCCTCTATTTCACCTTCAAATGGCAGCTGACTCGGCTGAAAGCAGATGGTGGGAAGGTGAAAAAAGAGGAATCCAGCACTTTTTGCAACAGAAGTGCCGAGACTGACAAAGTTACATGGAACAAGATGAAAAGCTAGGACAGAAACCAGCCTTTCCACACCGTTAGAAGGAGGAGACATGGAAAGAAAATAACAACTGATTGCAACAGATTGTTTGAAGTTCTATTAAGGTTTAACTAGGCAAATGGGGACATATCTACCAGGAGGTAGAAGGTGGCAGGAAAGTCCTTGAGGGCGGTGATATCTCCTCTGGTGCCCCCAGATCCTTTTCTCCATCGTCGGTCAGACGTGCAAGGATCACAGTGTTGGAAGAAATGTCCATCTGGTTCAGTTCCAATCTGGGAGAAAGACACTGGAAACATGGAGGCTGATTGGACAGATGGTTTAATGATGAGCGCATGATTCTGGAGCAGCTGACCACATAGAGTTGAGAGTAGAGGGGATTGTACTTTCTCTGGGCTTTGTATTTGAGCTTCCTGTTCCTGTGCAAGAACGTGTATTCTATTGGCTGTTGTCAGACTCCCATGGAGCCATGTAGAGGTCATACTCTATAGGCAAAGTACACATCCTAGGGGTTTGTCTGAGCTCCCAAGTTTGGTTGAAGTTTGGACCACTCTGGAATTGATGCAATGACTGAAATACCTTTAGGAGATTGTGCAATGTAGTGAGCTCTGTGTCTTCTGCTAAATGGTAGTGGGTTAATTCTATAATGTCCTGAAGGGTCATGTCCTGTTCTTCTTAATTCCATTATTCTGGAGCTGAAGGTCTTTTGATTTGTAGATAGGCTGGCCCAGTCTTTCTTAATGGGCACAAAATATCTGCTGGGGAGGGGACTGTTAAGAAAGAGTGAGTCTGCTTCCTGCCTCTAAAGAAAAAACCCACATTTCTCCATTTCCCACAGGGAAATATAATATTCTGCCTTTTTAATATTCCTTAAAATATTTGATTTTTCCGGGGGGGGGGGGAGAGCTTCTTCCCACAATAGGTTAGTCTAACTTGGTCAGGCTACTCTTTTCACAGAACATTGAAGGAGAGAGATAATTCTCAGTCTGGCTAGTTGTCTGACTCAGTAGAAGCTGGGGAAGGAGGAGGAGCCTGCCCCCTTTTAAGCTTCAAACATTCAGTCAGAGAGCTAGGAAAAGGACAGAGTATCCCAATCTATGGATTATCTCTCCACATTCAACGGAGAACAAGCAAGCTCAAGGACCCCACAGTCTTCCTCTTACTCCTCCTCTCTATAATTCCACTCTCTTCTAGCACAGATGAGGTTACCTAGTTAGGCTAATGAAACATCTGCAAGAAAATAATTATGGTCAGAGAGCACCAAGGACCCCTCATAGCAACCCTGAGCAACAAACATTTTCCTTTATTGGTATGTGTAATCCCTTCATGTGCATGTATCCAAAACCCATTGGCCAACAGAATTGCCACCCAAAAGAAAGCAGAGTGGAGAATAAAAATAAAGGGGTTGATATTTTCACAGTGAAATGTGGAGGAATAAAGAGGCTGTGTTGTAAAGCAGAACATGGAACCTCACCTGTGCCACATACTACTATACACATCCATATTCGTCCACCCCATCTCACTCGCTCCACATGTCCCTTTCCTTCCTGGCAGGATAAAAGTTGTCTCTCCACCACTACAGCGTGTTCTGTATACACATCAAGAAACTCCTGTGATTTGGGGAAATAGATCAAAATCAACTGTGCAAATAAAACAGGGCACCTCAAGATCGCTGAACATGTGAAGACACCATCCCCCCCAAGATGTCTCTTGCCAACTATTTGACAAAGTGCTGGATGAGAAACCCCACAGCAGTGGTGCTAATGCAGATAATATCACGTGAGATTTGGTATTTATTAAATACTGTATGCTCTCTAAATATTAATAGGATGGAGTCTGTAATCTCTTTGCTCTGAATATAATTCATACACTCGGAGTTGTTGGCAAGTGAAAATAAATCTATTTGGCCTGTGACACACGTTTACTGCCATTGTGGGGGGGGGGGGGGGCAGAAGGCATAGAGACACCATTCCAAAAGGAATGCCTTCCATCATATCCAATTAAGAGGCAGACACTTATAAAATTGCTTCTTTTCAACAGGAACACTCTCCCAGCAGGAATGGTGTGAAAAGGTAAGGATTTTCTACTACAGCAGGGGTAGGGAACCTTGGCTCTTTCATGACTCATGGACTTCAACTCCCAGAATTCCTGAGACAGCACCTC
>JAEANM010005274.1:0-19798 GCA_017656035.1 Myanophis thanlyinensis
ATAGTTGCAAATTCCCCCATTTTATCAAATCTGTCGCAATCTGCTGTTTGAGTTTGAGATAATTGTCCTCCTTTAACATACTACAGCTTGTTGAAATTAACCAGAATTATTTTTGAATAAACATGATTAGGACTGCGTAATTGTTGAACATGTTTAATTCTTCTAGGGCAAATTCTTAACCATTATGTTCTTATTGAATGTAGCTCATTAAACTAAAACAGCACAGCCATTCAGACTTTTCACGGCATCTTTCAAAAACACACATATTTCACAAATATCCAAGAAACCATTACTACTGACCGATTACAAAATGTTGCCATCTTTGATTGTATTAGATCAAATGGGAATTCCTATCCTGTATTCTAAAATATCAGCCTGATGCTACTGAGAGAATGATACATTAAACATCTGACATCTTGGCTTTTTAAAATAATAGTTATTAAAAAGAATATATTGCAAAGATTTAAGATTATGACTGCAATATATTTGATCTGAAATTTGATTTGACAAAGATTTTTAAAAGTACAAGAATACAGAAGAGGGAATACAAAAAAATTACAAAACAGTAAAAGAAAAAGTGAAGAACAACAAAAAAGTAAGTAAAAATACTAAAGAAGTGACTTTTCATCTTGTTTGCAGGACTGACAAATATGGTAATTACCACCTCCATACTACTGCATAGCACAGTTTCCTTCTTCCCATTAGCCAATATTTTAAATCAGTAAATCTTGAACACAGCAGTTCCTTTTTATCCATTTTCAGCAAAAAGTCTATAAAGAATTTTCATTTTTTTATAAAAGTAACTGTTCGTTTCTTTCTTCACCAAACAAGTCAGTTTAGCTGATTCTGCAAACTCAGTCATCTTCACAATCCATTCTTTCATTATTGGTGTTTCTATAGTCTTCCATACATCTAAATGGTTGACATCATGTATAGACATGCATTGTTCCACAGGTTTCTGAACAATCTGTCTGCCCTCCCCCTCCCAGAAGAAAATACATTGTGATCAATCCAACCATTGGCCTGAAACCTTTAATCACATTGTGTATATACACAGCAGTCTTTATTCGTAAAAAAAAAAAAAATCTGTTCTTTTCGGGCTGTGAATTATTGTGTTGAACTGGTTTCAAAAATCAATAGGCTTCTGTTTTCCATGAGATTAAATTGGAGAATAATTTGAAACAATAAAGAAGTGCTTTCTCGTTTGCTATTAAGATACTTCACAGCACTTTGAATAATTGTGCTCTTATTAAAAAGAAAAAAGAAAAGAAAAACTGAGCCCTTAAGGTTGTATATGGAATAAGATTAGTTTTTCTGCTTCCTCTCAGCAGGCAACTAAACCTATTACAAACTCAAACAAGATGAAATAAAAATGCCATCTTTTAAGATAGCTTCACAACTCTCTACTTCCTTCAGAGTTATGGTCTATGTTATTATATATTCTATTACATTGTTCTGTTAATTATCGTGGTCAAATATCTTTACAAGGGAATATTAAGGATTCTGATTAGGAAATATTGTTCATTAAGTATTTGAAACAGGTTGTAGGTTTCTCATCTGCTTGGATTGCAATCTCATGTAAGAAGTATTAAGGAGGGTTCAATCAAGATGGATGGCTAATTCTTTCTTCTATGATATGATTAAAAAATGCAGACTTGGTTGTATTATTAATTACCTGAATTATTACCTGAATTAATAACATGACATTGGCAAAGTTATTGCACAAGTATGTAGATCATTTGGCCAAAGACCAAGGAACATTATGATTAGTATTGTCTGCTTATCCAACTAATATCACAGTGTTTAAACAAGATATTTTCCAAAGGTTCAGGACTTAACCAAGGCTAGGAATCATGGTATTATTACCCCCAAAGAGCCTTGAGTTGTCCCCCCACATCTGAACTCCTCAAAGATTTACAATAGCATTCTTTGATCCTGATCTTACCTGGATCTAAATGCTATGATTTTCTTATCTTGTCTAGAGTTATGGCCAGTGGTGAAATTCAGCCAGGACATACCGATTCTGCCATACCGGTAGCGGTGATGAAGCTTGGCCCTGCCCACCCTTTCCTGACAATGTTTGGGCCCTCCCACTGACAATGTTTGGATCCTCCCACCCACCCTTGTTCTTTTCTTGCTTATATTCCCTTCATTTTTTTAGTTTTTTACTCACCTGTGTAACACAGAACAGCTGTTCTACACGCCCCTGCAGCCTTCCCAATCAGCTAGGAAGCCTCTGGAATGGAAAATGTGTAGTTTAAAGTGTCACATGGCAGCACGGTTGGTGTGCGCACACATGAAGTATGGGTGCATGTGCGAAGCACGCACACACCAAACCGATAGTGAAGCTGGTTCAATTGCACCACTGGCCATGGTGTTTGTATTTATACTGTTGTTGCCATAGGAACATGAAGGTTGTTAATTTGATATGAATGTTGTTTGGCTGGTCTTTCTTGAAGACCAGGGCTATTTAATGGTTTCACTTTGATTCTAAAAAAGTTGCTTTAGAAGATTCAAGTATGTTTATGGAGCATCTAAGCTAATCTGGTCTGGTAATTAAGATACCAGGCCAGAAACTGGGAGGTTGTGAGTTCTAGTCCCATTTTAGGCATGAAAGTCCTAAAATCATTATAGGTGATCCTCAGGTTATAATGGCAATGGGACTGAAATTGCAGTTGCTAAGCAATATGTATGGGTCATTAAGCAAGAAGATGCAGAAATCTCAGGACTCTCCATTTGATTCAGAAGTCTCCAGTGAATGATATTTAATGGACATGATGCATTTTCTGGTTTATACTGAAACTGATGGTATTATAATAATGACAGGAACATACTAGTGATAATCTTTAGAATGTAAGAATTTTTTTAACTGCCAGGTTTTACTGCCTGTTATTTCTTTGGCTGCATTACCACACTACTGGTGTTCTCTGCATAAATAAAGAGGTCAAACAAATTTACAATAGTTGTTCATGTTAATCTATGATGCTTTACTAAATGAAGGCTTCATACCATATCTTTGTGAGTTTTGAGATTTCTATAAACAAAACAATCCAAAAACCTGTCAGTGTATGAGAGTTCGTGACTTGGAAGGGACATAGTAACAAGGTCAGGCAATGGAGAGACATAGCAACTAGGTCAGCCAATGGGGACTGTTCGGTAATTGAAATAGAGTAGTTGCTGTGTGAGCAACAAGAGACACTAGGAGCCTGGGCGTGGCTTAAGCTTAGTTTAACTGATTCGTATATAAGAGACTTATATAGAGAGTTTCTCTTTACCTGGGCCTGTGTATCCTGCCTCCATTATCTTGCTTCCATTTTGTATTTGCTACTTCTTCTCTCTACCACGTTAAAAGACCAGCATGGGTATTGTATACATGTATTATGTTTTATATTATAAATAAAGAAGTCTCTTCTATTTAATTGAATCCTGCTGAATCATTTACTTAGTGTGTGTTTGCTGGATATGCTGCAACAAACTCTGACAAAACCTAATTAATGTAAAATCCTGTTCATGGTCACCTGAATATTCAGTATAATTGCCCCTAAAACAAAGAGAGTGAGAAAGAGAAAAACACATTCACAGTTAGCACCAAGAAAAATGCCAGTGGAAATTTTGATTTTCATAATTTTAATATTTAATACTGATTTTATTTTTATGCTGATTATATCTGCTATTTTTATGTGATTATCATACACCACCCAGAGTCACTTCCTGTGAGATGGGGGGGGGCTATATAAATTTGATTAGAAATAATAAACAAATCTAGTTATCGTAATGGGGTTAGGATTGGAGCAAAAAATAAATCTAACCATTCCTATTCACAGTTGCATTATAGTAGTAGCTTTGATACCATAGAACAGTGGTGGCAAACCTTTTACTTACTGAGTGCCAAAAAGTATGTGCTTTGCACATGCCATCTGCACTTGCATGCAGCTCCTCCACATGTGCTGCATGTGCAACCATGCCATCTGCACATGCATGTAGCATGTGCTGCACACAGGCACTCACATATGAGCAATCACATGTGCATGCGCAGAGAGTTCCGAAGATCAGCTGGCTTTCCTGCTGCAATCACACACATGCACAGTGGAGGCCCGAAAACCAACTGGGTTTCTGCAACCACGCCATCTGTGCATGCATGCAGCGTGTGCTGCACACAGGCACTCACACATGAGCAATCACATGTGCATGTGCAGGACAGCTCCGAAGACCAGCTGGATTTCCTGCTGCAATCATGCACATGCACAGTGGCGGCCCAAAAACCAACTGGATTTCTGCAATCTCGCATGCGTGCATGTGCAATTGCATGTGCATGCTAAGCGGGAGATAAGTTGGCCGACAGCTTGTGTACCCAGCAAGATGGCTCTGTGTGCCACTTGTGGCACCCACGCCATAGGTTCGCCATCACGGCCATAGACCATGATATACATTCTGAAGCAACTGTTTAAACACACTGTTTATCTCCTTCTTCTAAGTGTTAATGGGAAGGAAGAGATCATGCCCACAGACCTTCACTTGTGGTTTTGATGCTGCCTTCCCTCCTGTTTAATATTTTATTTATCTATCTATTCAACTTGTATACAACCTGACTCTCAATGACTCTGGGTGACTTACAAGCCAAGAAGTTACAATAAAACCAATTAAAATGGAAATAAAAAGATAAAAGATGGCAAGAAAAACAGACCAGATAGAATGAACTAAGGGATCTCACTCTCCCTTATCAAAGGCCTGGGTGAAAGGCCAGTTCTTCGTGGCTCTTCTAAATAACTAGTGTCTAGTTATCTCAGGGGGGAAAACCTCATTACAGAAGGTAGGAGTTGCTGTAGAAAATGCATTCATCTGGATTCTTGAGAGATAACATTTTTTAATCAAAGGAATATGATGTGTGCCAATCCTGCAAGATTGAATTAGACAGGTAGATATTACCATAGGCTGACCATATTTGATAAACAAAAAAAGAGGATGGGGGGGCGTCGGCGGGGGGGATCGGCATCGGCGGGGGGGCAGGGCGTCGTCGGCGTCATTGGGGGCGGGGCGTCGGCAGCAGGGGGGTGTCGGTGGCGGCAACGGGGGGCATCAGCGGGGGTGGTGGTGGTGGCGGCAGCAGCGGGGGTGCGGCGGCGGCAACGGGGGGGCGGCAGCGGCAATGGGGCATGGCAACGGGGGACGGCAGCGGCAACGGGGCACGGCAACAGGGGACGGCGGCAACAGGGGACGGCGGCGGCAATGGGGCACGGCAACGGGGGACGGCGGCGGCAATGGGGCACGGCAACGGGGGACGGCAACGGGGGATGGTGGCAACGGGGGACAGCGGCGGCAACGGGGCACAGCAACGGGGGATGGCGGCGGCAACGAGGGACAGCAACAGGGGACAGCAACAGGGGACGGCGGCGGCAACAGGGCACGGCAACGGGGGACGGCGGTGGCAATGGGGTGCAGCGGCAGCGGCAGCGGTGGTGGCAACGGGGGGCGGTGGCAGCTGGGGGGGTGGCATCGGCGTTGGCAACGGGGGTGGCAGTGGGCTTCCCTTCGCCAGCAATCGACCGCAAATACGCTGAGAAGCAAGAAGCTTGTTCCGGGACTTCTTGCTGGAGCTTCTCGCTTTTCTCCATTTGCCCGGACATGACGTCGCCACTTTTACGTCCAGTCCGGGGTGTCCGGGTAAATTTATAAAATTTATAAAACCCACCCGGACGCCCCGGACAGGACGTAAAAAGAGGACATGTCCAGGCAAAAGAGGACGGTTGGTCACCCTATATTACCACAATTAGCCAGGTAGATATTTAGCAACTGCTCAAAATTACAATACTGAAAAAAAAACTGACTTATGTTCTGAACTTACAACCATCGTAGCATAATGTGAGAAGTTTTACATCCAAATATATTTTATTCTTTACACTGTTTCCATCTTCCCTTAAAATAGTCACAGAATCCACAATGGTCCAAGAATTAGTGTCTCCAGGTTAATAAAATTAGCAAACTTCCTCAAATCCCAAAATAAGTTACCCAGACCTAATCCCCATATCAAAAGGATAAGATCTACAAATACAGAGTTAATTAAGTTAGAGCTCCCAGTGGAAGTACATGTTCACAAGAATACATATTTACACACACACACACAGAGAGAGAGAGAGAGAGATTCAACTGTCACCCTAGAATCAGCAGGTAGACACTTTCCACACCCCAGACACATTCCCCCTATAAAAATCTGCTGTTGTGCCCAATTTCTCTGCAGCCTGCTTCGAAAAGCAAACTGTTTTGCTTTTAGGAATAAATATTTCTTTTTTCCTCACAGCTTTCCTCACAGCTTTCCTCACAGATCTCATTTTTATTTATTCTAATGCAACCCTGGCTCGAGTTGGAACCCCAAATTATTCTTCTGACAACACCCAATAATCACATGATCAAAGTTTGAACACTTGGCAACTGCCAATAGTTGCAGCATCCTGGGGTCATGTGATCCTCATCTGCAACTTTTTCGTCTGGTTTTCTACAAGCAAAGCCAATGGGAGAAATTGGATTCACTTAACCACCATGCAATTCACTTAACAACTGCAGTGATTCCTTTTAACAATCATGGCAAAAAACCCCACAAAATCAGGTGAAATTCACTTAACAACTGCCTTGCCTAGTTACAAAATTTCTGGCCCCGATTATGCATGTAAGTCACAAATCACTTATATTTTGCGAGACAGGCAAGTCCTTAAGTAGCCAGGCTATTGAGCCAGTGTCTTGAGTCTGTTTGGGCCTAGATGAGGAGAAACAGATTTCAGCTCAATCCTGATAAGACTGAGGGGTAGTGGCTGTTCGAACCATCTCGCTACCTCTGGAGTCATGGACATTTCCATCCTTGGCCTTGAACTGTGGTTGCACTTCCCCATTCAAGATTGGGGTGCAATTATTTAGGGATCCTTCTGGATTCACAGCTACTGCTCTAAGAGCAGGTGGCAGCTACAACCAAGAGAATTTTTGCACAGGCCATCTGGTGTGCCAGTTGCACCTGTTCCTCAAACAGGAGACCCTGCAGATGGTCACTCACATCCTGGTGGCCTCATGATTAGATTACAGTGCACTCTACATGGGGCTGCCTTTGAAGACCATCTGGAGGCTTCAATGGCATAAGCAGGAATAAGCACTTCGCATGTGTGACCATTATTTGTGAAAATTAGATTGGCTGTTAGTTGGCTTCCATGTGTTAATACAAGGTGTTGGTTGCTACTTTTAAAGCCCATCATGCATAGAAATTTGTTACTTGAGGGACCACCTGTCTCTAATTATTTCTGCCAGTGGGAAGACTTCAGCTTCCCTCTATTAAATGTTATCATTTTAGGGAATTAAGGAAGTGAGCCTTCTCTGTCTCAGCCTCCCTCCAAAATATGGGTGGTACTTCTTTCCTGGGGTTCAAAAAGCAAGATGTGGCTTTGTTATCTGGCTTGGGATGTTTGGGTTGTGTATATATTTTGTTGGTAATTATTAAAAAGCTTTGTTTTAATGATTGCTTTTAATCTGAGCTGTTTTATTTACATTTTTAATTGTTTTGATTTAGCATTGTATTTTGTAGACTGCCCAGAATCCATTGAAATGGTCAGCTCTGTATTAAATCCAAATAACAATAACAACAATAAAACATTTCAACCTTATACTGTAAAATAAAACACTTCCATTGGAAACAAACAAAAAATCACTGGAAATAAGATTACCACTTACATTTATTTTGTATCATTCTTGAAATCTGCCTTAAACTATTAAGAAAGCAACTGACCTTGTTACTTGCTTGTATAGGTAGAATCAAAGAGAATCTGGCAGTGTGTGATCCATCTGAGAGTGGGCAGATCATAAGGTTTGTGCACCCAAACCAGGAGCCCTTCCAGAACTCACTCTGGGCTTTGCTTGGACAATCAGACTGCCAGCTTGCCTAGACAATGTGTTAGGGAGAACTGCCAGCAATCCAGCTTTGCATGTATAAATCATTAGGCTGTGCGCCATTCTTTGCTCTCTCCCGTGTCTATGGCTAGTGCCATCAAAGCTGGAGCCCTGTCAGTTTAGGACAAAAGGCACAGGAAACCTACAGACAGAATTAGTTTATCCATGGAAAAGAGCCAGTTAATTAATGAAGATGAGAACAAATGGTCAAGGGAATGTAGACTTTCCTACACAGATTGTATGAGGAGGCTAATTTAAATAGTAAATTGAATCGATGATGGAAGCTGTATGGAATGAGGTTGTAAAGATCTCAAGAAATGCTGGTTTGTGTTAATGCTGAGAAGCCATTTGGAAGCATGGGAGAGAAAAAGCAAGAGGCATAAAGCTGCTTTGCTGCACTTATTTTTTTTACCAGAATCCTTTTAAATGCCTTAGATGAATTCCAGGTTGTTCTAGAGGTCATGAAAAACAAGAGGATGGATTGCGCCTTCCTGTTCTGGTCACTGTTGACTCCAGATGTAAAAATGGGTTGCTCTGTTTTCACGCTGGTCTTCCCCCACTTGTGGACTCCACAAGGAGCCTAGAGCCACTCTGTATGAGTAGTGAAGTGACAAGATGTGCCTAGAGTGGTCAGAGAGAGAGAACACAACGCTCCCGGAGGATCCCTGGACTGAAAGTCCTCTCAGCCAGGGCGGTCAGAAATGACCACAATAAAGTCTGAGACAACCAAGCCACCCAAGATCTAAGACTAGAGCAGGAGAAAAGTTGGCATGCATCTGTGGAACTGGATAAGAAGTTTTTTTTTTTTTTTACTTTTGAACTCAAACCCCGAAGGACTATTTTAAAGCCTCCTAAATTTGTTTTAACTATTGGTCTAGCAGTAAAAAAATCTGGGGGTGGAAAGGGGAGCCAAAAGCTGAAGCTGAAATGGAAAGGAAATTTTAAGGGAAAGGGCATCAAAAGACTCTCCAGTGACCCATGCTCAAAGCTGATTAGCAAAGCCACTGAGAGCATCATAGTGGGATACAGTAATAGTTCTTTAATCCTAAAATATACAAAGTGGTCAAGTGCAGCAATGCATCCTTCAATGAGACACTGCAGCTGGGAATCATGGATTAAGTAGACTGTGAAGTAGGAAGTGTGCTTCATCATAGAACAATCAGTCAACAGAGAGGCTGGAATAGAATAGAATAGAATAGAATAGAAGGTCTTCTAATCCAACCCCCTGCTCAATCAGGAGAAGACAAGTGACATCTCAGACAAGTGACTGTCCAATCTCTTCTTAAAAACCTCCAGTGATGGAGGACCCATGATTTCTGAAGGCACTGGTTAATTATCCTTACTATTCCACTGGTTAATTGTCATTGTTAAGAAGTTTTTCCTTAATTCCAGGTTGCTTCTCTCTTTGATCAATTTCCAACCATTATTTCTTGTCCTGCTCTGTTGCTTTGGAGAATAATTTGACCCCCCCTCAAACATTGAAATACTGCTATGTCACCCCTAATTCTTCTTAGTTTAGCCAGACCCCAAACCTGCAACCATTCTTCATATAGTTTAGTATCCAGTCCTTTGATCATCTTAATTGCTCTTCTCTGAACTTTTTCCAAAGTCTCAACATCTTTTTTGAAGTGACCAAAATTAGTTGCAGTATTCCAGGTGTAGTCTTATTAGATTTTCTAAAGTGGCACTAATACTTCACATGATCTTAATTCTATGCCTTTGTTTAGGCATGGTAAAGGCTGTGTGCTCTCTCCTCTTCTCTTCTCTCTATATACCAATGACTGCATCTCAAAAGATCCATCTGTTAAAGTACTAGTACTGAAATTTGCAGATGATACAAGAGTGATTGGTCTCATCTGAGACAACGATGAATTCACATACAGATGGGAGGTTGAATAACTAGCCTTGTGGTGTGACGGGAACAATCTGGAACTAAATACACTCAAAGCCATATAAATGGTGGTAGATTTTTAGGAAGAACCCTCCCATACTACCACCTCTTACAATACTAGACAACACAGTATCAGTAATAGAGACCTTCAAATTTTTAGGTTCTATCATATCTCAAGTCTTAAAATGGACACCTACCATCAAAAATGTCATCAAAAAAGTACAACAATGTTCTTTCTGTGCCAACTCAGAAAGCTCAAACTGCTCAAGAAGCTGCTGATACAGTTCTACAGAGGAATTATTGAGTCGGTCATCTGCACCTCTATAATTGTCTGATTTGGTTCTGCAACTCAATAAGACAGACACAGATTTCAGAGGATAATTAGAATTGCCGAAAAAACAATTACTACCAACCTGACTTCCATTGAGGACCTGTATACTGCATGAGTCAAAAAGAGGGCTGTGAAAATATTTACAGTCCACTCACATCCTGCACATAAATTATTTCAACTCCTACCCTCAAAACAATGCTACAGAGCACTACACACCAGAACAACTAGACACAATAACAGTTTTTTTCCCGAATGCCATCACTCTGCTAAACAAATAATTCCCTCAACACTGTCGAACTATTTACTAAGTCTGCATTACTATTATTCTTCTCATCATTCTTATCACCTATCTCCTCCCACTTATGACTATAACTTTGTTGCTTGTATCCTTATGATTTACATTGCTTATTGTTTCTTAATATGATTTGATTGCTTATTTGTACCCTATCACTATCATTAAGTGTTGTATCTTATGATTCTTGACAAATGTATCTTTTCTTTTTATGTACTGAGAACATATGTACCAAAAACAAATTCCTTGTATGTCCAATCACACTTGGCCAATAAAGAATTCTATCTATCTATCTATGCCTCTGTTTATATAACCCAGGATTGTATTAACTTTTTTGGCTGCTGCTGCACATTGCTGGCTCATATTCAGATGATCATCCATTAGGACTCCAAGCTCCCTCTCGCAATCAACAGACATAGTGGAAGCAGGAGACATGCCCAATGCATTAGACCACAAGGTGATCAAGTAGCATACTCAGCCAACAGCTGGATATTCTGTAGAACCTAATCAGATCAGACAATGAAAGCTATACCATCTAGAAATCTCCAATATATGGTGACAACCTGCAAAGTATGTGGATTTAATGTTTGGCAAGAGACTGAACAGCTACCTATAAATAAGGCCATCAGAAGGGGGAAATCTGCACAAGATGTCATGGAATTGGTTCAGGGAAATCAAAACTGACATTCATCTGACTGCCACTAGAGTGTAAGGCAATGGGATATAAATGGATATAAATTTAAAATTAAGTACAATTAATAAATGGGGACCCTGAATGCTATAAAGCCAGAGCGGTTGCCAATGGATATTCACAGAAATCCTGCTCAGAAAGGATTATGAAAAGATACCCAGTGTTTAAGTAGGACACACAAAAAAGAACCCTGCTTATGCAGGGTTATGCAGGTGCTTATGCAGTTATGCACCTGCTTATGCAGGTGCAGTACTTATATGTGAAAACAGTCTTCCTGTATGAAGATAATAGTGAGCAATATATGGAACAAACCCCAAAATCAATAGATCCAAATTGTGTAGATTTAATCTGCAATTTTCAAAGCAGCATTTATGGACTAAAACAGGTCGTCACAGCCTGGGATGAAAAAGTTAACCAAGTTTTGATAGCAACATTTTTTTCAAGATGTGCTTGCATATTAGACACAGACAGAAAGACAGAAGGTTTATTTTGGTCATCGACCCATAAACATATGCTTGCATATCAAGGTGATAGACAGGGCAATCTGTACTTTGATATTCAGGGATGATTCACTATAAACAGAAGGATGATAGAGACAATATCAGCCAGCACTTTAGTGAAAACTTGAGATAAAGGTAGGATAAATCACATACCAGCTCAGATACCAGACACAGAGAAGATAGCTGTTTTTATTCATCTATATACTGAGTCACTTCAAAAGGAAAGAAGTCAAGGAAGCAAAGATCTCAATGGCAGTAAACTCCTAGAAAAGAAGAAAATGCAGAAGCCTAGAATACACTGGCAAACAGAATGCAAGGCCTGTGCATTTTGAGTCAATAGCTATGATGCTGAAATTATCATCAAATCTAAAGCTAAGTTGGTAAGCAGAGGAAACAAGAAAGGTTGTAAGCCTACAATAAGGCACCTTTCCTAATTTTAGAGGGCACTGTTAGTTTGACTAACAAATAGGGCCTGCTGTAGCTCAGTACTCCACAAAAGCTGAGTACACAATTGGTTCAAACAATTGTTGAACCACTTTTGGTTGAATCCTTGACTAGAGAAAAATATTATATTAGAATACGTTGGAAGGGTCATGCAGGCCACCATGTCTCCTGCTTGATACAGATATCCAAATTAAAGCATCCCAGATGAATGAGGTGCTCTAATTTTGATTCCTGCAAACGTCTGATAGAGACAAACCTTTGTCCATGTGTATTCATTAGAAGGGACAAAGAAGAAGGAATATGTGCTACTTTTCCCAGAATATTATGATGGGACTTATCTCTTAGTTGCATCTCATAAAGAGATATCCACTGTCCTGCTCCATCAAGGATATAAACTGAAACAATCTCTCAAATATCAGTTCTGATATGATGCTGAAGCATTTTTTTTTTTTGCTGTAAACTCTGAATTGTTTCTGAATGCAGCCATTTGTTATTAATGAGCACGAGATATGTTTGTTTGCTAACCAGACTTCGTGCTTGTCTTTCTCCTGGCATCCTTCTTTGCACGCCAAGTATAAAGACCAAACAACCACAACCCTTCATTGACTTGTTTTCTATAGCAATCACTATCAGAAAAAAAGAAATGGGAACAAATTAGCACTTCAGTTATCTGGGACCTTCAGCCAGATAGAGTCTTCTTTGAAAATAGCAAATTTTGAGGCTGTACATTCCCAAATAGTCAGTTCCCTTTTGTGAATTAAAATCAGCACTGCCAGATTTGTACTGCAAAGGTTATAGTAATGACTATGGAGTAAAAAAGAAAGGATCAGTAATCTCTTTCTTTGCTAGCATCTAGTGCTATTATCCAGATTTTTACAGCTCAGATCTGGCAGTTTTACTTAGAAGAGTTTTGATGACTGATTGTGCTCTGTATGTCAAGGCAAATATACAAGGGTTGTGGAGGGGAGGTAGCAGACTTATTTCTGATGCAGGAGGTGAACTCAACAGGTTTCTCCTAAGCATGAACAATGCTACATTATTTAAATACCTCCCTTCACTGTGGCATTGCTTCATAACCATTCCATTTAGGGTTCTATAGCTTATTCCGTACTGGAAAACTACAGGGATACATGGATGGGGCAAGGGAGGGGGAAGCCCCATTCTGAAGGCTTTTGAAGTGAGGCTTAAAAGATGCGGTTCAGAAGAATAGGAATGATTGTAAGCATAGGCTTATTATTTTCCTCAAATGGTAGATGTTTGATATCCCCTGAAAACTAAGCTTTCAGGGGACACCTGAAACAGGACACTGTTTTAGAATCTCTGCCAATAAAATCAAGCAGGGTGAGGAGTAAATTATATGTCTTTTGATCGGTGTTGTACCTAGCTCTCCTTTCTGCTTGGACAGCCTCCTTTGACTCTGCTGTCAACATAATTTGCTGACACAGTTCTTTTCTTTACAGTCTCCACACAACTATTCCCATCTGGTAAATGTAAGCAGATAATTATGAACTTGTGACTTTGGGGCTTCCTGTTCACAGACTATCATTTGATAGAGCAGTCATAAAGACCTTGGAAAAGATATGCTGTGGTGTACTTATACCTCCAATACAAAAATCAGAATTCTGAACAGGATGGTATTCTCTGTATCACTAAGTAAAAGTTGGACTTTGAAGAAACAGAATAGGAAGAGTATTGGTGCTTTTGAAGCTTGGTGTTGTATGATTCCTGTAAATACCATGGATAGGCAATAATAGCAATAGCACTTAGATTTATAATAATTAATAGAATTCTTTATTGGCCAAGTATGATTGGACACACAAGGCATTTGTCTCCGGTGCATGTGCTCACAGCGTACATATAAACAGCAAGTAATAGGTCATAGGTCATAAATCATAGTTTCAATCATTAATCATAAGTTACAAACAACAACTGATAAATCATAAGAAACCAGTAGAAGAAGATAGTAGGAAAGATGAGAAGATGAGAAAATATGAGAAATGAGACAGTACTGTGGGAATTAAGTGTTCAGCAGAATGATGGCACACTTCATAGTGCTTTACAGCCCTCTCTAAGCAGTTTCCCTAGTCAGCATATGGCCCCCAACCGTCTGGGTCCTCATTTTACTGACCTCGAAAGGATGGAAGACTGAATCAACCTTGAGCTGGGCAGGATCAAACTTCTGGCAGTGGGCAGAGTTTTCCTGAAATACTGCATTCTAATCACTGCACCACCATGGTTCTGTTGGACCCAATGGTTCATTGAACAAATAAATCCAGAGTACTCACTCAAGGCACAAATGACCAGGCACAAATTATCCTAGTTTAGACACAACCACAAAAGTTCTACCCTTGTGGAAAAAAATATGAAATGCTGTGAAATGATAAAAGGAAAGAGAAGAAGGAGATGGCCAGTAGCAAGTTGGATGGACTCAGTTACAGTGGTGGTGAGTGCACCATTAAAAGACCTGAAAGCCCAGATTAGGGACAGATCTAGTTATAGATTGTTATGGAGAAAATTTATGTGGCTTCCAAGAATTGACATTGACTTGATAGCACATAATCAATTAATCAATGTGGACCCAACTACAGGGCATTTACCATGACATTAAAGATAGGAAGAAAGATACATAATCCTGGAGCCCTTTCAAATCATATCTTCCTCTATATGGGTGTCAAACTCAAGGCCCAATCCAGTCTGTGGGTTGCTTAGATCTGGTCCATGAGGCTACTCTGAAAACAGTGAAGGACCATGGTGCCTCTGCCAGCAAAAATGGAGCTTGTGAAGGCCCTAGGTGGCCCTCCTGAGCTCTGTTTTCATTGGCAATGGTTGCAGGAGACTGTCACAGCTGGGAAACAGAACTCAGGAGTCCATTTCCACTAGCAGAGCTCTCGTGCCATCACAGATACCCCCAACACGTGACATCAAGCCGGCCACACACACCCTACCCCCCCTGAGATCAAACACAATCCTGATGCAGCCCTCAACAAAATTGAGTGAAACGCCCATTAACTATTCCTCTTCTACTCATAAATGCAACAGGAGTATTTGTTCTGCAAAATTTGTTTTGCAAGCAAAGTTGAATAAGAAATAATTCAAATATAAACATTTGAAATCCAATGTTCCTATTGAGAAAAAACTATTAGCCAGATCCTTGAGGGAAAAAAAATAGAGGGCAAACTGAACAAAAACCAAAAATAATCTCCCAAATAGCCCTGGAGATGGTTTACTTCTTCAACAATACATTTTAGAAACTTTTTAATTCCAGTTTTATAGCTCTGCTTTAAATAATTTTAGAAAGATCTATTATTTTCTTGGCCAAATTGAACACAGAGCTAGATGTCTTTGACCAATCTAATAGCCAAATAAGCAATTGCTATAATTAAAAACCCTAGATGAAAAATAATGAATAACCACAAATATGTGTTACATTGAGTAATATAAATACTTAAAGATGTAGTTACACCTCATTTAAAACTGTTATTTCACAATTGCCTAGCAGGATGAGGTTGGGGACATGATAAACTTTTAAATTTGTTGACATTTCTAAGATTAGGAACGATGTAGAGTTCTTGGCTTCTTGCAGATATTAGTAAGACATAATGTTGAGATGTTTACATCCGTTCCTGCTTAGAGAATCAATTATTCTATTTCCAATTATTACAACGCACTAACATATGAGTTTTCATGCTGAATCAGCAGATGGTAGATTCACAAGTATTCGACTGAGCATTCAATGATGCTCATTACCCCAACACATTAAGATTCCCTGCAGTTTTTCTCTCTTAGAAGTATTGTAGGATGATATTAACTTTTTTAATTACTTTGAAGATTAGAGTTGAGGAAGAATTTATTTCAGCCTTCAACATTCCTACAAAAGTTCACCAACACTACTGAGAATGAATATTCAGAATTTCATATTATTGCATTGAGAAGAGTCATGGGGCCTGGGTGTCCCCTTTATCTTCTTCCCTCTACAGCTGCCAGTGAATCACTACCAAAGATAATCTGAAGTCATACTGCGTGACAAGGCAGTAACACTTGAAACATTTGCACTGAACATAAGGTTGATCCCTTTATGAATAACATTTTGATTTTTATTCCTAACTCAAGAAAAGCAATTTTTCTTTCTTTCAAGAACTAGCACTAACACTTAATCTTATATACCACTTCACAGTGCTTTACAACCCTCTCTAAATGGTTTATAGAGTCAGCATATTGGCCCTAACAATCTGAGTTCTTATTTTATTGACCTCAGAAGGATGGAAGACTGAGTCAACCTAGAGCCGGTCAGAATCAAACTGCTGGCATTCAGCAGAATTAGCCTGCAATACTGCATTCTAACCACTGAGTCACCATGGCAAATTAGCATGTTTGATCATAAATAAACAACCAATTGGGCTTTTTCCACCTGTCAGTTTCTGTATAATTTTTGTATTAAATAAATAGATTTAAAACTCACAGAATTTAATACAGAATAAAAATAAGAAAGAGAAAAGTAAAAGACAAAATCCAAACTGCGGAAAGAAGAAAAAGAAAATATAAAAATATAGTTTCTGGTTTTCCTTACAGCAGTCATAAATACAAGTATAAATTTACCTCTTATACTGTGATTACAACATAATTCCTCTTCTGTTTTATAATCTATTTTTCTAAGCACAATCATAAATCATAAGTTAATTTTTTTCTGTTTCACACAAAAAGTCTGTAAATCTTTTTAAATTCTATCATCTTCACCATTCATTCCTCCACTGAGGGTTGCTTTGAACCTTTTCACCTTTGTGCATATAATAATCTTACTGCAGTTATCATGTGTAAAAGTAAAAGTTCCAAAACTATATTCCAAAATATTGTCCATTAGCTCCTAAAGAAAAACCTCTGCTTTTCTTTTGCAATTGCAAATCAATTTTTAAAAATCTTATTTATTAGTGTATGTATTTGAATCTAAAAAAGTTTAGTAAGCATGATAAAAATGTCCCTTCTTATTATTCACATTTCCAACATAGATCTGAATTACTTTAATTCATACTGGACAATTTCCCTGGTGACATACATCAATTTTGTGCCATTACTCTGCTAAATGCCTAATTCTCACAGTGCTGTCTAAGTCTAGATATATTTATCCATGTAGTATGGATGTAGTATTATTAATCCTTATTTATCTTCTTTACTCCCACCTATTATTGGTAAAAAATTATTATTATCATTATAATTTATTCATTAAACATGAAACTTAGTCAACTGAACATTTAAAATGTATCATAAATATTATTGACTGGCACTGATGGTTGATATGGGTTGCTGTTAGCATCTAGGTATTGACCAAATATCTTCTTAAAATACACAATGCTCTGCATAGCAGTTTTTTGCAGTTCTGCTGGTGTTATTGCAGGAAGCTGCAATTTCTTGATGTACTATGTAAAATTCTTGGACATGGTGCCAAGTGCACCGATGACAATGGGTAATCCATAATCAGGTAGTTTCGATAGCCAGGTTGCAATATTTCATGATTTTTTTTTCTAGTACTTTTTCTTTGACTCTGGCATCTCCTGTTACAACGATATCAATAAATTGTACACTTTGGTTTTTGATGACTGGATACTGGTGTTATCATCATCATCCTTATATACCATTCATAGCATTTCCTTTTGGACTGTGCAACACTATGTAAAGTGCAGAAAAAGGAATAAAAAATAAGCTAAAGAAATTAAAAAGTTAAATAAAAAATAAAAAATAGCTAAATGTATGGATTTTTTCTTCTTCTTCTTCTTTGTGCCTTTAGATCAGGTTTTGGACTCCTGATGATTGCTTGGACAAGTCCCTGGAGAAATCCCTGAAGTTGTTTTGACAAGGTTTTTCACAAGTGGTCTGCTTCTTAGGATTGAGAGAGAATGACTTGCCCGAGGTCACATAGCTGGCTTTGTGTCTTAAGCTTGATTTAAACTTATGTACAACTGCACAAAGTGTCAATTCATATCTATGCTGTGAAGGAGTTGATGGGTAGGTTGCAAATTGTTGCAGATGGGCCTATACGCACACTTTTCAAATCTCAACTATGTGTTCTGTAGAGATGAGTGTCTTGCAAGATGATTGGTTGACCTGACTGTATTTTCTGTGCTTTGTTCTTAGAGTACCCACTAGTCAGAACGTTAACATTCATAGAAGTATTTGCAACAGCTATGCAACCATCTCTGAACAATAGATGCATATGCTTCCTGACATGCAGTGATGCAGAAGTTTAACTCAGGCTTAAGACAGGACTGCAATTAACAGTCTCTTTGTTTCTAGCCTGGAGCTTTAATCACTACACCAAAATGGCTCTCAAGTGTATGTTACATCAATTCCATAAATCTCTATCCCTTTTATCTTTGCAAACCATCTTTGATTCCACCACATTCATATACTAGTCTTGCATTGTCTTTTGTTCTGAAGCTTTCAGGAAGGCAATTCAATTTTCTCTCTCTCAAATATATTGGGATACTAATAGGAAAATTGCTTGGAGAATGAGTGCTGAGGAATTATAATGTACTTATGAAAAAATATAAAATCAATTTTAGGCAAATGGATAAAATTAAAAATATTACTTTGGGGTATATTATCATAATTTAAAATGTCAATCATTTCCCACTTTTTCTACTTCAACCTATACTCAATACCCCTTCACATTATGAATTTAAATCTTGACAATCTCTTATAGAAACATTTATTTATTAAGCAGAACAAATGTTCTAGATTTCTACAATAGTTAATTGTAGAAAGTCTAAGGAAATTTAGCAGAAGTTCCCAAACTCAATCTATCTACTAGTATGTCATATATGTAAAATAGAACATATGTCATAATTGGGTTAGAATTGCCTTCCATCAAAATAAATGGTCACCATCTTCATTTATAAATAGTCCCCAATATACACCCACAATTTAGACTGGAATTTCCATCATAAATTGGTGCAATCAAAAAGCAAATTATCATGTGACCAGACTCAATTTTTATGACCATTTTTACTACAGTTGTTAAGTGAACCAAATGGCTGTTAAGCAAATCCAGATTCTCCAATTAACTTTACTGGTCAATTGCAAGCTGGCTGGGAAGGTCACAAATTGCAATCATAGGGACTTCAATTGTCATACTGTAAATGTCAGTGTTTTCCAAGTGCCTGAATTATGCAAATCATGGGCCACTTTTTCCAAGGCTGTCATAACTTTGTTTTGTCATTAAATGATCATAATGTGAGGTCTACCTGTACTATCAATTGCTGTAGCAAGCATCCCTTTTCCAGGCCATACTTAATATTAGCAATAGCACTTAGACTTCTGTACATACCATTTCACAGGGCTTTACAGCCCTCTCTAAGCAGTTTACAGAGTCAGCCTATTGCCCCCACCAATCTGGGCCCTCATTTTACCTACCTCAGAAGGATGGAAGATTGCATAATGAAATTAACAGTAGACGATAGAACGATTTTGAATAGAATAATAACTTTATGGATTGTGATTTATGATTATTTGTTTGTTTAACCTTTAGTTAGGTTTTTTTGTTTTTTATAAACTATAATAGCCAATATATGTTTTTTTTCTTTCTCTTTTTTCTCTTTTCTGATCTATATTTTATGAGGAAATGTAACAAGCAGAATTTGGTTGATAAGAGTTACATATAGAATGTTATAATTCTTAGGGCATAAATTCCTGAAGGGATAACTAAATGACATAGAAGGGTGATACTCCAGTTTTA
>JAEANM010005275.1:0-19797 GCA_017656035.1 Myanophis thanlyinensis
CTACCTACCTACCTACCTACCTACCTATCTTCATCCATAGAGTTTTTAAAAGACAATTTAGGTTTTTTGTTTGAATAGATTCACCACACATAGAAAAAAAATGTCATATGTAAGAAAAAAGTTTGTTGAAATTCTGGAAAAAGTTATGAAAGAAGGAGAGCAGATGACACCAGAAGAGATGCTGCTTACTCATGAAGGAATTGTATACCCGACTGTCTTTTGCAACTCAGAGCAGTTCAAAGCTTTGGAGGCCTTCCAAGCCAGGAGTGATGATGTAGTTCTAGCAGGATACTGCAAATCTGGTGAGTTTGTTTGCTTGTTTGTTTGTTTGTTTTCTTATACCTACAAAGGTGACTCTGGGCTTTTGATACATATTTTTAAAAGGCCTTGCTCTATTCGATTTTACTTGAAATAGTGATGAATTTATGAACTGTAGGGGAACAGCATGGAATAAAATCAAAGGGTAAGGGAATCTTCAGGAATAATGTGAAAAACATCTCTACATATCTGTAATTTTCAAACTATGCACAGAGAAAGAGAAAATATATACAACATTATGTATCCTGAAGGAGAAAATGAACCAGTCCTTTCTCATAATTTTAGAATCCTGGCTCAGTAATGAAAGGTACCTAGCTGTAGACTCAAAACAATATATTATACCATATGGTGTCCTATTACACCATAGAGTTGAACAATATTAAGTATAAGGTTAGGCAAATATTTGGACAGCTTTACTAGGGAATTGCACTTTTGCAAAGGGTACAATATGGCTTTGAATATGCTAATGACACTATAGTTGTGTGTGGGTTTGCCACTAAGCACAGTTCCCTGTTGTGGGCTTCCTATATAAATAGTAAAATTTTAGAAGCTTGGCTTTTATGTCCCACAAAGTTTGAAGTATATTTGTGAGAGGTAGCTGGCATTCCCTGTGTAAGGCAGACAGAAATGATGACCTGTCTTCTGCTTTACTTTCCATGTGCCATCTTAATGGCATCATTGATGTATCCAGGCCTTTTCACTGAATTTCGGTCTAAGACAGGAAGGAGCAAACTAAAACCCAGGGCATCCCAGGGCATCCTAAGTCATCTTCATAGTCCCCTTTAAGAGTACTGTCTTGTGCCATTTTGAAGTGGGGAATAGATTAAAAGTACGATGCAACCATTAAAGTAGGTACTGTATACAGTGTATCGGTTTAAAGCAAGGATGTTCCTACAAATTCCATGATGAATCTGACTTTGGCATTCCCCTGGCCTTTAAAAATGTTCAACGGGACTTGTGATCACCAAAACATTGTTCATGATCCCACCCTTAAGGAATATGGTCCTCCTGTGCAAGTTGAACACTCAGCATTAACTGGAGAAATCACTTTCCATGACTAATATCCAGTGTCCTCTTATGTAACTATTCATTCCCAAGAGATTGCTTCCACCTCAGAACAGGAATATGTTGCAACCAGCCAACATTCCAATCAACCTTACTCATTTTTTTTTTCCAGATGCATTTGCCTTGTGGTGTTGTCCAACAGAAAGAAAAATCTCTGCTGCATTATTTTGTCATTTAAAGATTTGTGATCCAAGTGTGCCACAGTAGTTAGAAAATCAGAATGCAATACTCAGAAAGTTTGCTGTTACAAAATATTCTTAAAAATAATGGTGTGTGTGTGTGTGCAGATGGGTCGGGGAGTGTGTGTGTGTGTATGTGTGGATTGATGGATGGATGACTGGATGGATGGATAAATATGATGGGTAGGCAGAATTTTCTTCATAGCTTATTTTTATATAGATGCTTATATATTTTTGATAAGGAGTGTTGTGTAGAAGCACTACTTTATTTATTTATTTTGCCAAACTCTTAATCTTTTAGCCTCCTGAGTATCAGTATATCTAATGAAATATCTTTCCATGTAAATGAGGACAATGTATTGAAAACTTACCTTGTCCGTGGACTATAATAACCAAATAATTAATAATCATATAATAATCAAACACAAGTTTTTCCATATTATAATAAGGAAATAGACTCAAATAAATTCTGAGTTCAAAGAGGGCTTGCCATGTTGATGAGAAAAAAGTAGTCAAACGGTTCACGTTTCAATGTCGAGGTGTATATTATTTAACTGCTTTTGCTTTGTCTATCTTTTTTCCAAGGAATTCTATGTACAAATGGAATTACTATTATTGTACGGCAAATTAAAATTATTAATTCAGGATTAGTTATCAAAAGTTGAAAATGTGGGTTACCTGTGGTATTTGAAATTGTTCAGAAGCACGCAAGGACTTGTGATCAACGTGTATCACTATATTGAAAAATGAGAATGTAATACTCTAACATCAGAAAGTTGTTTGCTATTACAAAACATTCCTAGAAATCCTGCGATATGTACATTTCATCAAAGTATCCCTGAAATTAAATTTGGCAAGTTGTAATGCAACCTTTTCTAAAAATCATACCTTGACTGAAAGTGTTGCAAGTCCAAAAGTTGTAAAGAAAAAGATCCTGAAAAAGCTTTGAATAGATATGGACTTTACACTTAATTTCATCAGAATTTTAGTTCTGTTAGTAGCAAAGACAGATCTGGAAAACCTTGAGGGGGGAAGGCTCCATTATGTCCAAATGCTTTCTATCCTGATGAAGGGCTGCTTTCACAAATAGATTGCTCTCTGAAGTTATTGAGATCCTTCCCAAAATGATTAAGCTGTGATGTTAGCAGTTAAATCTGAACTTAACTTGTTTGAATGTATAATGTCACTGAGTGATCATCATTTTTATTCCAGTGAAGTAGGAAAGACAATATCTGAAACTTTTTTTTATAGTGGGTGTCTAATACTATTATATTTTTAAACATTTATTTTTTAAATGTATTTTGGCAAGTTGCTACATCCTAGCACAGTGATGGCGAACCTTTGAGAGATTGAATGCCCAAACTTCAAGTCTCTAGGCCACATGTAAGTGCTGGAGAACTGAACAACAGCTAGCCAGCGGGGATGTGGAGCATCACAACACTGGCAGCTCTGCATGAAAAGCAACTGATATCCAGGAGGTCTTTTTCTTTCGCGAGAAGTTGGAATTGATTGACTGAATATTTTTTTAGTCTACAAACTTCTGTTTCCCTTCAAACAATGGCAGGAAATGCCACAGAGGAATGTGGTGGAACTGAGCTGGGGCAATGGCATGCATGCCAACAGAGAGGGCTCTGAGTGCCACTTCTGGCACACGTGCCATAGGTTCACCACCACTGTCCTAGCCGAAGCAATTAAGAACAGTTAAGAACCCTAACCTTGAAAGGTTGCCTTGCAAGAGATGTGTCTACTTTGTCAAAGCAGAAAGTATTTTATTTCAATATTTCCTTTATCCCTAATGTTCAATCTACAACACTGGGTTTTCTGAGAAGTTCTAAACTTCTACTAGCAGAACTTCCATATCTTGAAACAGGAGATACTGAAAGGTGTAAGGTTAGCATTATTTATACAGACTTGATAATCTCCTTTAATAAGCTGTATGAATACAAAAGTCATACAGAAAACTCAATTTCTTGTAATTCTGTGACAGATAGCTTCTGACAGTTGGCATTATGTGGACAAATACCACCATCCTTTTATGATCAACAATTATTCATGCCTTGGTTATTTCCTGTCTTGATTACTCCAATGCATTTTGGAGAGGCTTTACTTTATAAAAGCATGTGGAAAGTGCAATTGGTGAAAAACGCAGTGGTTAGGCAAGCTTAATAGAGCTTCTGTACCCCCCCCCCCCTTTTGCAACTATCTTGGTTAGTGACTATTTATAAATATGATGATAATAAATGGTAAATACTAAATTTATTTTCCAATCAATGCATGCATTTACAATCAAATGTTATGCACCTGGCAACAACACATGTTGGAGTGAACATAACATTAGTATAGCTGTACAAGAGAACTTTATCTGAATAAGATGGCAGCAACCAGTGATCTTCACAGTCTTTCTCTCTCTCTCTCTCTCTTTGTCATATAGAATTCTTTATTGGCCATGTGTGATTGGACACACAAGGAATTTGTCTTTGGTGCATATGCTCTCAGTACATTCATCAGGAATCATAAGATACAACACTTAATGATAGTCATGGAGCACAAATAAGCAATCAAATCATACTAGGAAACAATAATCAGTATAAATTGTAAGGATACAAGCATCCTTACAATTGTTCATATGTTCACTGAAATGTAACTCAATCACTAAACAAGGAGTTTAATTGCAAGAAATGGTCATCCTGTGATGCCTATGCTGAAAGATTAGTGCTGAGTACAATTTCAAGTGTGGCTATTGCTCTTTAACATTTGTAAATGGCTTGGGCTTAAGAGGGAAGACATCTCATAGTATATATATCTAGCCAGGTGTAAAGAAATAAATATTTCTGAAGATTGTCAGAAGCCCACCTATCTGACAAATAGAAAGGTGCTATATAGATTCTGGACTACAAAGTGCATGTCAAGCATTATGTCCACTTCCTACACTTTTTCACAGGGTTTCAACTGCAAATTGATTGGTATTGCTTTTATGTTTTTACTATAAGTATATTTAATTTTGGTCCCCCCCTCTGCCCTCAGGTACCAACTGGGTTGGCCAGATTGTTACTGATTTAGTAATAACGTCTGCAAAGAAATATGAACCAGAAAAATTGAATGAAGAACTTCTCCTAGCAGAATTTCCCTATCTTGAAATTGGAGATACTGAAAAGTATAAGGTTAGTATTATTTATGCAGACTGTCAGACATTGCCTACCCAATGGTGGTAAATTTTCATCTGACCACATATTAAAACAGCAATAGAGATAAAATATTGAGTATTTTTTCAGGGTGTCCCTAGAGTAAAATTTGTCAGTCAGACTATGTTTGATCAGAGACAGCTGGGTTGATTCTGCATGAAGAAATTTTACCTTTGAAGAGGTAAAATTGACCTTGGTTGATATATTAACCAATCCATTGACCAATAAGTGTGTTACCCTTGGTGCTAGAATTCAATGGAAAAACTTGAGATTTGCATATTTGAAATGTATGGTTATTAATTAAAGGGGGAAAAATCCAGGTAAAGTATGGATTAGCCTAGCCTAGCCTACAAATAAAATACTTTGGATTATATTTACCTAGATTTTTTTCCTCTGCAAAACCATGGGTGATTTTTGAGTTCAATAAAGTTATTTCTACCCAGTTTCTTATTTTATGATTGTGGGATGGCAGAGAGTAAGATGAACTTCTAACATAACTTTTGTCACTTTGAAAACTTTAAAGTGTGTCCAAGAGTTATTCAAACCTGGATTGTCCAATCTGATGTTTATAATGCTGGCTGGGGAATTCTGGGAGTTGATTATTTTATCATTCATTCATTCATTCATTCATTCATTTAAGAGGATGGATACTTATCCTTCCAGGAGAGTGATGTTTACTCATCTCCGTCCTGATAGATTCCCACCATCTATTTTCAAGAACAAAGCCAAAGTAAGTAGACAATTTAATGCCGTAAAATAGTAACAATCTTGATAAAATTAGATGAGCACTTCTATATGGATAAAGTCAGCCTTGAACAATAAAAAAAATAAGAGAAAGTTAAGCAAGAGCATGCTTAATATAATCATCATTGTGTACCATACGAATGGATGACGGGGGTAGTAAATAGCTGTGTTTACTGTAGCTATTTGTTGATAAGTCTTTTAAATTTGATAATTGTAATTACTGCAGTACAACTGAATTGCATTTTCAGGATATGACTGTTTCCAAATTAAAGCTCTGCCCTTTAGTAGTTTAGAGACATCATTTGGGGAAGTAACTGTAAGTAGATTTGAAATGGAGATTCCATACTAATCTAGATATCCAGTTTGGTATAGTAGTTAAGGCATCAGGCTAAATGAGATACAAAGCCAGCCAGGTGACTTTGGGCCAGTCACTTCCTCTCAGCCCTAAGAAGAAGGCAAGGGCAAGCTATTTTCAAAAATTTACAATCTTGCCACCCACTCACCTAATCTGGCAATGTATTGTCTAACTAAACCATTCTGTTCCCTAACATCCTTGTGTTAATATACAGTAAGATACCAGGAACTAAATATGATTCAGGTATTCACACAGGAAAGTGTATATAAGATTTCAGTCATAAAAAGTAGCTTAGGATAATTTTCAGAGAACCTGGTGCATTTTAATAATCTATGCTTTCTCATTTGTTATTCTAATGTTTTTTGGTTTTTAGGTACTGATGCTGATTCGAAATCCAAAAGATGTTGCTGCATCTTTTTTCCATTTTTCAAACAACTTCAGTCCTTATCCTCCCTATGATACATTTGAAGAGTTCTTCCGAGCTTTAATGATAGGAAAAAGTAGAATTTCTATTCATTCTGATTGTTTAATGTCTGTAGCTATGAAGAACATAGTAATTGTCTATCTTTATTATTATTATTTATTTATTACTGTATGCTTTGTTCAAGCAGAGACACTTCAAATTCAGGTTCAGGTCTCAGCTTATTTCAATAAATCATAGTTAATTGTATGGACAGATCCTTTTCTGATATAGGAACAAATAATATTATTTGAAAAGAGAAGCAAATTTTTCTCATTGCCTCAGTCTACTTCCCAGGGTTGTTATTGTAGGGAAAAATAAGAAGGTGTGCTTTGTATGTGCCTTGAGCTTCTGCATAAAAGGCAGAATATAAATCCAACTAATAAATCAACAGAATAGCAGAAAAATATATTCATTCATTCATTCATTCATTCATTCATTCATTCATTCATTCATTCATTCATTCATTCATTCTGGCCTTACCCATTTGAGAGGCCCAGGGAAGTAGATGAGCCATGATGGTGCAGTGGTTAGAATGCAGTATTGCAGGCTCACTGCCAGCAGTTCAATCCTGACTGGTTTAAGGTTGACTCAGCCTTCCATCCTTCCGATGTCAGTAATATAAGACCCAGATTGTTGGGGGCAATATGCTGACTCTGTAAGCCACTTAGAGAGGGCTGTAAAGCATTATGAAGTGGTATATAAATCTAAGTGCTATTGCTACTATTTCCACAATTGTATTTCAGTTTTTCAAGGTATTTCATGATAACCTCTAGCAATTAATGTAATTTCATGTAAAGCCATTGTTACATATAGGCCAAATGAAAAAAAGAAAGATACATGTTTATTATTTTGGCTTAATTCCAATAACAAATATTTAGAAAAAAGAAATCTATTATATCTCGAGAGTGTTATTTAGATGGAAGGTTTGCAATAATAATAATCATATCAATTTTCCAGTTAACGTATATCGCTTGTATATACTTGTTTATGCTCAGATTTTAAACTATGTCAGAACTGAATAAGTACTACAATAGATTGGCATCTATGCAAAACTATAATTTCTGAGTTTCCTAATTGTGGTATGATCACAAAATTAGATACTATCGATGATGTTAATTTTTATGTGATTTTCACATATAGATTATTAAAACACAACGTATCAGACATAATTAAAATAACGGCAATACTCAGGGACATTAGAACGGAGGAAAAAACTCTATAGAGATGATATATAGAGATCAGCTTACATTTTCAATAAGTCATATACATGTTTATGTCTGTTATCAATCTTGTTGTGACATGATCTTTTTTTTTTTTAAAAAAATCCAATAGTGCCCTGGGGATCCTATATAGAGTATCTTTGTACATGGAACAAGTATATCGATAAAGAAAACGTCCTGCCAATAACATACGAAGAGATAAAAGAGGTACAGTTAATATTGTTCAGATATATGGTTTCTGATACTCATAAACAGCAATGAATGGAAAGTCTTAGAGAGAAAAAGATGCCAATTTCAGGGTGGAGTAGGAATTTAACACTAGGTCTTTCTGAACCAAATCAGATCAGAATTCTAATCACTGCTAGATGTTCAGAATCCGTTTCAAATATCAATTAAACTTTCCCAGAATTTCTGCCAGAGTACAAATCACATGCCAAAATATTCAAGAGTTTCCTTAAATGCATTCTACAAAAACAGTTAAAAAGTCCAACTAACTGAAGCTCTTTTATTGGCCTCCTACTCTTATTACCAAAATGATCAAGAAAAAAAAATAATGACAATGACCTCCAGGTTTCCTGACAGAAGGTCATGAAATTTATAATTAAGAAAGACCCATGATCCTCCAGCAGATAACACATATGATTTTCAGTTAAGGAAACTTTGTGTTTGTTTATTGATACTTTTTCCTCAAATAAGTATTTTCTACCTTTTTGCTCTGGGGAAGAAGTAGAAATCACAGTGCCAGCCAGTCCATCACAGCATAAAGCATCCATCAACGTGAAATGAGATCCAACTGAGCTTGGGGAAATTGTATTTGCTCCCTGTAATAATATGTGTGTGTGTGTGTGTGTATTTATAAAAATATTTATATATTCATGTAGAACTTTATGATTGTAACTGAAACTACATTCATTTATATACTTGGCATGGAAGCATGGTGTAGAATGTAGCCATAGCATTTAGAACGAGAAAACCAGAGGTGACTTTAGACATGTAAATGTTGCATATATATTGCATCATTCCCTTTCCAAAGTTGGTGGGACATTAAATAAATGAGAACTTTTTTTTCACCAGCAGTACAAATTAATCTCTTTTCAGAACCCAGCCGTAGGAGCCAAAAAGATTTCCACATTTCTTGAACTGAACTTAAATGAGAAAGACTTTCAGGATGTTGCAGAAAGGAGCACATTCAAGGCAATGAAAGAAAAATCTAAAACAACTCATGGAGAATTTGGTGATGTTCTTTTCCGGAAAGGTAACTTTTGGAAATCCATAATGTTCTGCTTGTTACATCATGGAAACTATTGATAAATATGACACTCTATTTTGGCGAGAGTTAATTATTCATCCCATTCCATAGATTAGGAAAAGTCATATGAAATTATAACTAATTTGCTTTTAAACATTGGCATTTTTTAAAGTGCCAAAGACTAAAAAAAAACCTTTACTTTTAAAATCAAATTTGTAGTATTTGTATTAATCTGCTGCTCCTACTAATTCACTTGTGTTTAAATATAGGGACATTTTCATTCATTCATTCATTCATTGATAAATTCATTCATTCATTCTTCTTCCAACTGAACCAAGTAGTTAAAGATAAATTGGTGACTTAATCATTTCAAAAACTATAATTAAAACAACTTAAAAAACATTAAAACAATAAAACACCCACACAATAAATAAGTATAAACAGCAGCCATTTCCATCTGCTTATAAATTGACAGTATATGTTTACAATGGACTATGCACTCTGAGCTGTGCAGCTATATATAAAATACATGGATGGATGGAAATATACCTAGAAAGGCAGATATGGAGCATTAAGCATTTGCAAAAGAGAATTTGTAAAACATATAATTACTATTTATTTCTCTGAGTATTCAGTAGTATTTCAGGCTTTAGGCAAATACTTATTGACATTTAAAATGTGTGGTTTTCATATAAGAAAAGGAAAATAATTTTTTGTTTTCAGGTGGGGTAAGTGACTGGAAAACACTTTTTAGTGAAGCAAACAACAAGGAGATGGACACCATATTTAAAGAGCGCTTAGAAGGAACCAAAGTGGGAAAATTGATAAACTATGATCGTTTCTGCAAGGCATGAAGACCAAGGAAAACAACCTAACAGCTATCCATTCTCAAATGATTTTATTTTCAGAAACAAGGCATTCTATTTACTTGTAATAAATTTATGAGTTTTATGTAATCTCTATATGAAAGGGGAATAGAAATTATTTCAAGAGTTTTCTGTCAAAATTTCTATACATTTCTAAGCTATAAATGGCTAAGCTAAATTATTTAATCCTGCTGATAGCATATTCATTTTCTATTCAGATTTATGACAAAATATTTTAGAAATATAAAAAACTGGATATATGATAGAAAGAAATGTAAAATGTGAGCTTTTACCATATAGAAATCAACAAGCTGTTAATCGCACAATTTCTTTGACCATACATATATATTTGTGTGTGTTTATTCACACATACACATATACCCAGATTTACATTCATATTATAAATATTGAAATCAATTTGAAATGTAATTATGTATTGCACATTGAAATCTTAATCATAAATTGATTGTCTGCCGCCAATCTGAATGATTGCCAGTAACAGGAAATTCACACCTATACACCAAAACAGACAGACAGAAGAGAGTCCATTCACGTTACATATATTTCAATAAGACTGATCTTCCTTCCAGGTTTGGATGGTATAAGGAATACTACTTGTTCCACTATCTATCACTGCTTTTTAGTACATATATGTGTGCTTTTTTACTTTTTTGCTATATGGAAAAAAAGTTCCAGATACTGCCTTCTCAGTGCAGCTAGTCCTCATTTAATGACCATTTGTACAATGACCCTTCAAAGTTTTGATGGCATTGAAAAAGGAGATTTACAACCAGTCCTCATCCTATAGCATCACTCTGGTCATGTGATCACGATTTGGAACCTTGGCAACAATTTACACCAGTTGCAGCATCGCACGGCCACTTGATTGCCATTTGTGACTTCATTGCCAGATTGCAACAAGCAAAATCACTGGGGAAGCCAGCAAGAAGTCACAAATAATGATCATGTGATGTTGCACTTAACAACTGTGCAGAATTCATTTAACAGTGGCAACCAGAATTGCCGCAACTGCTATCATAGGTCAGTACACCTGCATAACATCACATTTATAACTGTATCATTTAGTAATCCAGTTGCTGATCCCAAATACAATAGTTAAGCAAGGGCTATTATACAAAGGTTTGATCTAAACACAGCAAATAAATTTTACTAAATCTAAATATGTCAAATGTTAATAAGAGTTTAATTTTTTTTTTTTGAAAACTGACTTTTGCAGAAGGAAAACAAATATACCATAAAAGTAATAGACACCCTAACCATGTTAATTTCAGTCCTGATTTTAGTTTCTTTCATTCTTCTTTTTCTTTGTCTTCTTTTTAAAACCATTTTTTATATATAAATGTATTAAAAGATTTTTAAAAGAAAAACTAAAACTAAACAGAAAGGAAAAATTAAAGAAAGATAAAAGTGCAAGAGAAGAAAAAAGTAAAAGAAAAATAGAAAAAGAAAAATATACAAATAGTAGGTTCTGATCTTCTTTACAGAAGTTATAAGTACAGTTATAAGTATACAATTATAAGTTATAACATAGCTCTCTTTGCACAAATTCATTTTTTTCTATTTCAAAAAGTCTGAAAGCTGTTTCCAGTCTGCAATAAATATTGTCTTTTTTCTGATTAAGGAAATCTCTTTTTGTCTCCTCTGTATATCTTATTTTGAGATTTAATGGAAGGGAATGTGAAACACAGACCTTGGGTCCAATTTTTGTTAAATAATACCAGTATTGTTTTGTTAATCCAGCCCCCTGGGTATATGGGGGAGCTAATTCCACCCAAAATCCTTTCTCCATAGTGTATTATTTATGCAATATCTGGATAATGTAAAAGACTGAAAACTGCCTCTGTTTCATGAACGATAATGGGAAACTAGCAAACCAAGGAGCAAGATAGGACTCTTGTAGAGGTAGGGGAAAGTGTGAGAAAAACACCCAGAGTAACTCTGGTAATTACATCAGGTATAATTGCATGTAAGAGTTACTGTGGTAGGCTTTAAGGTCAATGTCAAGCTGTAGGAGACTGGCAAAGTCAGGAAACAAGAACCACTTGGGTGTCTTGAAATATTTTTATTGCTAGTAATAAATGTCTCTATTTCTATTGCTAGAGAATCTTGAAAGTATTTCTCCCCTATAATTTACAAAAGTTACAGCAAATAATTTGTAAAGGATTTTAAGCCTGCAGGATGTAAGGCTGAAGGCAGAGATCCATGGAGATTGCCTTGAAGGAAATATTATGGGGAAAAATTTGGGGTCAAACAATATTCCTCAGATCTTGGCAAAGAACATAGTATTGGAAGCAGTTCAGGCTGGTTTAATGAGATAAGAGGGAGACAAGGTAAAACAAAAGCAGAATGGCAAGATTCTGTTTTATCACATATATCAATAAAGTATAATTATAGTTTTTCTGTGGAACCAGTTTCTTGTTCTGGTCTAATTTTAGAGTTGTCACAAACCTTCTTTTCCAAAACCACTCAGGGTACTCCTACCACGGCTCTGTCTTCTGCTTTGAGATAGTTTCTGCTACCACCACCTATCTTCCAAAGTATGTGTGGAGGGAGATAGGGCTCCAATAACGTATGATGACTTTCGAGGAATCAAAAGATCAAAATGCAAAAAGCAATATAATTTCAAAACCGCCAAGGGGGAGGCGCTCACCGCTGGAGGTGGTTGACAGGATAAGAAGACCTCATCTCCACGCTGACTATCTCTTCATTTGGATTTTTGTACAGCTTTACACTTTTAATTTGCATAGTTTTAATATTTTAATTATGTTTCTGTTGTTCTTTTTTTATAACCTCTGAGCTTTCCAAAGTCTCCTTAGAGGGGAAATGGGCAGCATAAAGATTTAATAAATAAAAGTCGTTGCATCAATTAAAAAGAAGAATCAGAGAAACATGCCCTGGAGACACAGCCACATTCTACGAGCAGCATTCCGTCTGCATTGATAACTGCTTTAACATCAATGGCAAATTTCATGTGCAAGACCAAGATGGCAAGATACAATTAGAAGCAGATAAGAAAATCATCCAGTTGGACCCAATTGTTGTTTTTAATTGGGTGTAAAATGGCATTCACTCATCACAAAAAACAAAAAAACAAAAACAAAAAACCAGAGCACTGCATTGTGGGGAAAAGCCAGTGGTAGAATTCATTTTTTTTTTACTACTGGTTCTGTGAGCATAGCTTAGTGGGTGTGGCTGGGGGGGGGGGTCATGTGACTGGGAGAGCTCTTTCTGTAAGCAGGGCAATAAAGATTAGGCTAGAAACAACACCAGAATGTTTTTTTCCTGCCTTCCTTACAGGATTAACCCTGTAAAGTAGAAAAAACAACAACAAAAGGAGATTTCTTCTAACAACCGATTCTCTGAATTGCTTAGAAAATTTACTAACAGTTCTAGAGAACCTGATGAATTTCACCTCTGGGAAAAGCTAGGAGGAAGAAGTGGGAGATTTTTCCAGAAGTTTGTACAGGAACTCCTTGACTTACAACCACAATTGAGCCCAAAATTACTATTGCTTTTAAGTGACTTTTGCCCCATTTCACAACCTTTCTTGCCACAATTGTTAAATGAATCTGGCTTCCCCATTGACTTTGTTTGTCAGAAAGTTGTAAGAGGTGATCACATGACCCCCGGGATACTGCAACCATCATAAATATACATTTTGGTTGCCAAGCACCCAGATTTTGATCACATGCCCATGGGGATGCTGTAAGTGTGAAAAATGGTTACAATTCACTTTGTCATTGCCATTGTAACTTCGAATAGTCACTAAGCGAATGGTTGTAAGTCAAGGACTACCTATACTTCATTTGATCTTAAATTTCCCAAAGTAAAGCTTTAATTCTTTTGTTCCTTTCTGTTTACAGTTATTAATTATTAATCTATACAAAGAAGACATTTGCAGTTATAAAAGTCAACCATAATTGCAAGCATGGCAACTTTTTTGGTTCTGTTCCACTCGTCCCTTCTAACAGTTCCTGCTAACAGAAAGACAGACTGGTGCTAACATTAATCTTAAAAACAAGATGCCCAAAAGATTTGTGACCAAAAGGGTCTTCTATTGTTCCAATTTCAACTCCAATTCATCTAAACATCTAATCATTCTAATAACATGATCACATCCCCAATCATCTGATTATTTAATTATCCCTAAATGTACAAAGAAAACTCTTTAAAGATATGTGGAGTATTTTTGATTTTGCTCTGAATTAAGGCTTCTCTTTTCTGCATCACTTTCTGATTGAACAGGGGCTGTTCGCTCACCCATGTATATTACAATACCTTTCAAAACTTAATCACTTAGCTTTTCATTTCATTTTGTTCTTCACAACGTGTCCTTTAATGCTTCTTTGTCCTTAAACCCTTCTCCAACGCTATTTCAGCACCATGGCAGGCAATATCCCGTTCTGCCTCTAAGTCTAATGCTCGGTTGGTTCACTTTCATTTGAGTGTGCAACTTACTAACAACTTTTCTCTCTTTTTATGGGAGAGTGCTTCCGAATTGGGATAGCACCAGCTGGAATGGTGCCCAACTTGGGATGTGCCCTGAGATTCACAAAGTTCAATGAACTGTGCCACACACATTCAAAGTTGTTGGATATGAGATGGGTGGCAAATACATTTCCTAAATAAATAAATAAATAAATAAAGTAAGTCAAAATCTTGCAACTGGCCAACCATGAAATCTACCCTTGAGTAGCTTTCTCACCCCATGACCTTTCCTTCAATGATATTCTGCTCGTGGCTCTCTTACTGTTGGCTAAAGCAATCACAGCTTAGATACCAAATACACAGTGGAAGATGGGAAGATGTTTAAAATTAAGCAAGATTTATTAAGTCTAGAGCAGGGGTCCCCAACCACTGAGCTGTGGACCACTCCTACCCCCAGCCGGTCCACAAAGCCGAAAAGGTTTGGGAACTCTGTTCTAGAGTGATCACCTCCCAATTTGCCACAATGAGCACAACTAGTGGCAAGGAAAGTATGTTATGGCATACTACTCAATGAACAGGTTATAGTCTTCAATCTATCCCCCCTCATCCATATACCTCCCAGTTGCTTAATTTGTTTTTGGGTAAGCACTTCAGGGAATAGATGTATAGTTTGGGCATCAGCAAGGGAAACTTACAGTATAAATTAGTGAGGATTAGCTTCATTGTTAACGGTCTGACAGGTATTGGGTGCCTGGTTAATGCAACTGCAGGAAAATAGTATTTAAGTGAAATCGAAGAGGGGAGTTATCATTTCACAGTTTGTATAAAGCAAAGAAGCAGCTTGCCAATTTGGGAAGCAACTAAGAAGAGCTAACTTGTTTAACCAGTCTTTCTTCCTGCTGTTTATTAAAATGTGAGTCGATTATTTTCATTCTTGTGCAAACAATAGGTGAGGTGTATCTTTGGAATAGTGAAATCTGGAGAAGCAATTCTTGACTATATATTTTTAGTATAGTTCTACAAAGTATTTAAAAGAGCTGCTTCACCAAACATTCTGGCACAATTGAAACAGATGTCTCTAAATGGTTAAAGCAGCTGTATTCCTTGGAAGGTTGCTTTGAAGACCCTATCTGATTCAAGTTGCCTGAAACCATGGTATTCAGAGTAAACATTTCCACTTCTTCCAAATATTTAGCAAAGCCTCAATTTCCACATTATAAAAATAGCTTCGTTTGTTATATTTGTGACCTACATAGATATTTTTAATTGACTATTTGTAAAGCTGTTTCATTTAATTTCCAGTGCATTCATTAACTCAGATTCCATCCTTATATTTTCTAGGGCTAGTTTCAGCATTTTAAAGCTTTGATCCACAGAGAAGTGGAAGTATATAATATTTATAATTGCCACTTCATATTTTCGCAGAGCCTCAAATATCATCTTACCAATGGTTTTATTCTTTTATTTCAAGTGCATTAAATATAATTGTGAAATTAATCGAATACAATAAGGTTTTCTCATCAACTGCTCTGGTTAAGCAATAACTGTTCCTGCAATAAAAACTGTTGGCTAAAGAAAAAGTCTAAGATTCTTAAAATATTTTTTTTTAAAAAAGCATTGTAGTTTGGGGAACCAGTAATAATACCAGTCAGTTGGTGTTATTATCCTAATCAGCTGATTTCCATATTTCATTTTTAATATTTTTATTAAGTTTTGAGTATTCCTCCCCAAGTTTCTCAGATATCAGTTTAAATGTCATGGGGACATTTTAGTAGTATTCCCTTTAACAGATAGAAATATGAGATATTGTCCATTTTAGCTTAAATGCCTAGATGACTTCGTCACTATGTAGCTCATGTAGCAGTTTAAAAATATGATGGAAAGTTGAAGCTCTGACACACTTAAATAGCCATCAGATTTAACAGAAGCTTCCCAGTTCTGTCAGTATCCTTCACCTTGTGTAGAACAGACCTGTATGATTGGGCCTATGTGGTTATGTCTGCAATCCCACCTTGAAGGGTGTTGTGCCCTTTTCTTAAAATAATTGCTGGACACAGAGATCCTGGACAATTCCCATTTAGTCTCCAAGGATGGGGAGGATAGGAGAAATTATGAGGAAGCTTCAGAGCTAGAGGAAGCTAATGGAAAGAGATTATCTGGATCTTTTTCAGTGAGGTTTGAGGCCATGGTTCTGTATGATGACAAATTAATTGCCCTTCATGATGACATGTGGTGAGCCAGAATGGAGTTGGGTCTCAATCCTGGTGATGTTTCATTTTAGCATTTGGTACATTGGTATCAGTATCCCTTTAGACCAGCTTTTGAGGTTAGTAGAGAAAAATTTGAAGATTTGGAGAGTTGTTAAAAACCACTCAACCCATGTTTGCTATACTTTATTAGGAAAGATAAACATAACACATTTAGGACTATATATGTCCAGAATAGTTTTTTTCCTCCCAATTATGTCTAAGTCTCAGAGACTACTTGGATAATCCCCACAGTTTGCTGGCAAGGTTTTTCAGAAGTGGTTTGCCATTATCTCCTTCTTAAAGCTGAGAAAACATAACTAATCTAAGGTCACCAGATTGGTTTCATCCGCAAGGCAAGACTAAAACTCACAATCTCCCGGTTTCTAGACTGCTGCCTTAACCATTACACCAAATTTGCTGTCAAGTTGTTTGTACCTATCTATAAAAGAGTGCTTCAAACTTGGAAGGGAGCCATTCGCACCCAGTACTATTGCCTTATGTGCCTAATAACCTTTTGAACTCTGAATTATAGCCTCTGGTTTTTGACCTGAACAAGAAATGAACCAAAGGGAAGAATTCGTCCAACAGAAGGAAAAGGGATTTTTTTTCTTCTTCTAAGCATTTACTCCTTGCAGCACCTTTGCAACTGTGTGAAGTTGGTCATATCATGGGCAAGGGGTTGTCTATTTCAACTTTTGCGAGAAAGAGGCCTATTTCAATTTCCCAATCATTTGCTGTATTGTGAAAGCAAATGTTGGGAATCTCAGGGTATTTGAATAATATGAGGGTCAAGGAAGGAAGAGAAGGAAGGCAGCCAGAAAGTTTTGTTAGCACAAACCTTTGGCCAGGGAGAGATGGATCAATATTCCATACTTAGGGTTACTAGATATCTGATCAGACAAAGAAGGATACAGACAATTGGAAATGGGGTAGAAAGGAGGGCACAATATCTGCTTAATTTACTTGATATCTGTGAAAAAAATAGAGCAAAAATATGTTCTTGGGCCAACGTGTATATGAAATAACCTTTCAGTATCATAAATTTCAATCATATTTTTCCAACACATTTTTATTTTCAAAACTGTATGCTAGCAATACTATAGAATTGATGATAAAGTGCTTTTCATATATGACCGTAGATATGTTAGACAAGTCATGTGATAGGAGACAACACTGATCCTAGATTTAGATGGAAGCTGATTTCTAGAATCAGGAAATAAATAATGCACATCCAGGTTGCCAAATCTGTTAATGGATGCAGGAAAGAAAAAAGCCTAATTCTATAATCTGCCTCAGTGAAGAAGGCTTGTGAGTGGTGCTGTCCTTATAGCATTCACATAAGACAATTTAAGGACTGTGACTGGTGGAATCCCCAATATTATTTGCCCTGTCACTGAGCTTCACCTGCTGGTGAGGAAAACAGCCACCAGTGGCTCTCCTTAACAGATGATGGGCTATGGTAGGTAAGGATAGGTGGCAACTTGGATGAAGACTTTAACCTTCTTTCAAATTGCCTGAAAGGGAAGTCATCAGCACAAACATTCTCTATACTGATGAGTTTTATTCAGGTTATTTTGGGGCACAGGTCTTCTAAAGATTGCTCTATCTGGCCCAAAACATTAACTCATCTAACAGATTGCATTTATGGAGAGTTGGTACAGATTGAATGAGAGAGAAATCTGCATTTTTCCTTTTACCATGTGGTCTCTGTGCTATGCATGCCATCTGGCAATTGGGTGAAAACAGTGATTCTCAAACTCAGCAAATTTAAAATGTTTGGATTTCACTTCCCAAATTCCTCATCCTTTTTTCTTTTCCTCCCTCATTCATTGCCCCTTATACTCCAAGTTGGTGTCTTATATGATATACATTTTTGAGTCAGTTTTATCTCTTTCCCCTCTAAAACTAACTTCCTTTCATCTATTCTGTGTTCTTCCCATTTGGGCTGGGGCTAGTTCTCTGTCCTGGTCCAGCCATGGGTATGCCATCAACAATTAGTGGTGCTTCCTGTCTATTATGGAACAAACAGTTGTTGTAGCTGAAGAAAACATCAAAAGTTTATTCACTTTGTCCCTCAGGCTTATACAATTGTTTTGACATTTATTCAATTTATGTACCCACCCACTTCACTTTTATGTGACTCTAGGCCAGCAGCCCCCACTTTTTTGGGCACCAGGGACCAGTTCCACAAAGAGGAGGGGATGTGGTTTTGTGTGCTGCCTACATGGTTGGGGTTTCACTTGTTTTCACTGCCCAGTTTCTGGCATGTCACAGATCGGGGATTGAGGAACCCTGCTCTAAGTAGTTTATAATGAAACAAATAAAACATACAATATAAGAAACAAAGCTAAAAACACATAGCATTCAACCAAGAGGTGGGCTCTAACCCATGACAAAGGACCCAGAATTGGGCACAAATCAAGGCTTTATGAAAGGTACCATAAGAAAAAGAATTTCTTCTTGAGACTCCCATCAACCAACTTTTTCTAGCCGGCAGTATCTAGAACATTTTCCAGATCAGATAGGACATGTAATAAAAATTACACTATTATTACATTATATATAATTATTCAGTTATATAATTTTCTCAAGCCTTTCAAAATAATTTCAAGCATCCAGTATTAACTTGCCAAATGTTGATTGGACTTTATAGCAAGGTTTATGATGACAAAAATAAGTGGGCTACGGCAATGGCAACTGGAGAAAGAAAAAGAGATAAGAAAGCAAGGGTTAAAATTGCTAGCAGAATATCCTACTTTTGCAATGGCTAATTACTGGCACCTTTTTTGCTCTGAGAAAGTGTTGCTCTGAGATTTCTAGCATGCTGTCCAGCAAGTGTTTCATAAATTCAGCAACTCTAACCCCATTTTCAGAGGTTGCCTCAGGTCAGTTATCCCCATAAGAATATTTTTTTTCTCTAACATGTTATCTGTTCAATCCAAGTTGGCCACAATTGCATTGGAGGATTTTTTTTTTTTTTTTGCAGGAGGAAGGATTGAATAAACTTGTTCATAGATTTATTTCATGACAGTTAATTAGTAACAAGATCCATTTCTCAAGTGTGTTCTTTGTCATGTGAAAGTTGATTTCTCTATAAATGTATTAGCTTCCCTTACTGAAGCTTCTTTCAGATCTCTATAGTGCTTTGGAATTTTGTCTTCTCCTTCAATGAATTCGCTCAATACAGCCGCTGTTTCCCCCCCCCCCGGCCAGTAGGTGGAGTTTTGACGGTGCCTTTAGCTTTAGGATCTGTGCAGCGGACTTTTAAAACTCCTGTCCTCCAATTTATGCAGGGGTTCCATTTTCGTAACCAGGGCATACCCAATATAAGGGGTCGATCCATCCCCGGGGCTACAACAAAACTCAGGAGATCCTGGTGATCCCCATCGACATTTGCACCGGCTCCATGGCAAAATGAGCTGGCTGCCCCCCCGCTACCGATCCATCTAGTTGGCAGA
>JAEANM010005276.1:0-19795 GCA_017656035.1 Myanophis thanlyinensis
TTAAATCAATAATACTAATAGTACTAATAACATTAATAATACTAATAATATTAATACTAACAACAACAACAACAACAACCTAGGATGCTGGCAGCAACTTCTATCAACCATCAGCACCAGTCAATGTTATTTGTGATATATTTTAGATATTCGGTTGACTGAGGTTCATGTTTAATGAATAATAATATAGAATGACTGTGGCAAAATAACAAAGGCAGTACCAATAGTAATCAGCGTCTTGGATGCAATTCCAAAACAACTAGAACTACTACTTGAACACCATCAGTAATGACAAAACCACCATCAATCAATTGCAAAAGACAGCTTTATTTGGAACAGCTGATACTCTTCCGGAAAGCATTGAAGACCTGGTTCTGCCAGCAGGCTTGTGGAACCCAGAATGTGATGGAGCCCATTAAATGGCTCATGTGATCTGCTGTTGCCAGGGTGGGGGGTGGGCAGGGGTGATTTAGTTTTATTGTTCTGATGTGGTTTTATACTTGTAAGCCACCTTGAGTCACCATGTGCGAATAGCCAGCAATATAAACAAACAAACAAACAAACAAATAAATAAATATCCTGAAACAATAACTTCAACACCATCAAATATTCACATTTGCATATCCCAGGTCCTTTGGAACAACTTGATAGGTGGGCATAAATGCTAAATACTGTTTAAACATCTGGCTGATTATGCAAGAAGCCATAATCAAATAGATACTTTTTTAAAAAAGAAAGAAGGCATCTCCTTATTGCTTTAACTCCTGGTTGAACTCCTACTTTCTTACTTTTGATAGCTGGATGTTATTAGAACTAGTGGAGTTTCTGAGCCCCTCAACCTCCTCAATACCTGATCAATGAGCAATGGAAAATTGTCTTCTTGGACACTTTCAATAGAAGGGACAGGACTGCTTTTTTCATCCAAAAAAGAAGCTGTAGTTTGCTGTCTTACTGTTGCCAATGGCAGCGAGAATGTAATGATCACAATATGTTCAGTTCTCTCACTGGCAGGAAAAGTGAAGCCTTTTTTCCTTCTATGAAAATGGAACAAAAGCAATGCTGCCTTTCTTTGGGGAACACAAAGGAAATCTCATTGCTACCTTCTCTATGTCCTTAATAAATAAAAGACAGTAATCAGAAGCTCCTTTCCTCTCTTTGCCAGACCCCTCCCCCAAAAGAACTTTATCATGGTCCTGCTGCTTCTGAGAATGAAAAGTATTGGATAAAGGGAAGAGGATGTAATATGTACCCATCTGCGTTTATATAAATCAGTATGTTCGTGGTTTGGAGCATATCTGTTGTTTGTTCAATTTTCCAGACAGGTTCTAGCATGAAAAGGAGGCATTATCTTATCTAGTAAATCCATAGGGCTCAATCCATGTTTAGCCTCAGAGATTAAAATTGTCTACTTTTGAAGCATTAATTGATAATGAAAATAGCATTGTTAACAGCACTGATTAATAATGTATATATAATAGTTTCTAATAATATTGGAAACTTGATCTTAACCTCTCCTCTTAATACATCTTCTCAACATCATTTTTCTTCTTGTTTCTTGCCTTTACAAATATGGCCTCATAGTGTGGTTTAATTCAATTGCATGTCTAGATATCTATCCTCAATTTCAAATCTATGTTCCTCCAATCAGTTGTGGTTTACATGGATTAAATTACAAATGTAGCGTACAGCCATAAAATAACATTATGATAAAACAGCACACACAATCACCAGTTACAGCAGAGGCTGCAGCATTAAAGAGATGCTTGTAGCACTTGACAGAGAAAAGCTATGAGGCCAGAAAAAGCTGTGTGAGATAAAGAATGCCACAGTTTCAGCAGGATTATATGGATCAATCTGTCAATAAAAAGGCAATTTGGTGATAGTAAACTGAGCATGAGAAAAAATGACCCCATTTGAGACTAGCAATATTTTGAACACCAATCAAAGAGATTGTAGTATGCTGTTTGCACTGTAATATGGTGTTTGACTTTATTTCTAATTTGGAAGTTGCCCATGTGGATATGAATGGGAAACCAGGTGATAGTAACTAAACAAAAGTAACTTCAGCATTTACTGAGGGAAAAACACACACTACTCACAAATGCAGCATTGCTAGCATATTATTAGAGTTATTATCATATTATAAAAGTTAAAATAGGAACATTTCAATTGCTTTATCAAAGAAATACCTACTAAGTTATTCTTCTTCTATATAATAGCCTTTGTTAATCATCATGCAATTAATATTTCCTCTGAATATATCCTGCTGATTTTAACTTTATCAGTACAGTAATATAATTATATCACTTCTGGAGAAAAAGCTGGCTTCTTAGATTTGTCAAAGTAAAATTACAGAAAGGCTGAAAGTATGAAACCACAACTATATCTTTATGGAAAATCATTTTTTAAAATAACCATAAATACCATACTTGTACTTTTCAACAGTCATTCATTATAAAGTAAAGCATAGGTATTTTCTTACTCTATATATTTATATGACAATTCTGATCTATGGCAAGCTTTATGGCTTTCATTACATTTCTATTCTCCATTCTCTCCTAATATCTATGTCTAGTCAATATTCACGTGTTCTTTTCCTTTTTTTTTTTAGTAAATTACTGCATGAACGTGGGGGCTATGCCTCACAGACCCACCACCTGTACTGAAGTATTTTTTAATATGAAGAGACTATTCTATTCTGGTTTCTTCCTTTTTAGACTCATAATCATTCAGGTTTTAATTATGAGTAATGGTGTGGGAAAGAGAGAAGGATCTGTCTAACACAGAATGTCAAACCTGATTTCATTGAGGAACACATCAGGGTTGTGTTTGACCTCTGGGGGGTGGGGTGGCTGGGGGGCATGTCTAGGGTGGGCATAGCCAGTTCAACATCACTTGTGTTGGGGTGTCTGTGGTGGCCTGAACACTCTGTCAGTGAAAACAGGCTCCCGAGCTCAGTTTTCACCTGTGACGGCCTCCTGCAACTTTCTGCCAGTGAAAACAGATCTGGGGAGGGCTGCCAGCAGCCCTCACAAGCTCTGTTTTCATTGGCAGAGGTACCATGGACTGGTCCTTCACTGTTTCCAGGATGGTTCCGCTGGCCAGATCTAAGCACCCTGTGGGCCAGATCCAACTTAAGCACCCCCTGGGCCTTGAGTTTGACACCCCTGTTCTACAATGATTTACCAAGGTATTGTGAGTGAGCAGACAATGTGATGGTATCTAGTGGAAAAATATACTTTTTCAGGTTAAAGTTTTTCAGTTTGGGACACAGACAAGATAAAAATTCTGTTACTTTTCTGTAGATTATTTATCCTGAGCTTATATGATAAACCCTATTTTGGTTTTAGTTGCATTCCCTGTCTAATGGAACAGCCCAACATTTGGGAGGATCTTCTTGGTCTATTTGTGTATCCAGAGTGCCAGGGGTTTTCTATGATCAGGAGTATCCTTACATAATTATATAGACCTTAACTGCCTCTTGTTTATACTACTACAAAGTATTACACAAGTGATAGCCTGCAATGATTTGTTCATCATGTGCTTTAGAAACAATATTGCTGAACATGAACTGCATCAGTCTCTCAATTGGTTTCCAGGCCTAAGTTAAGGTATTGGGGATCCCTTATGGTGAGATAAAGAACAATGACATTTTAAAGACATGTTTTTATCTGAGAAGTTTTACATACTTTATTGGATTTTGGCAAAGCCTGGGTTAATGGTTTCCCCAAGTACTTTGCTCTCTGGTAACAACCAAACAGCAGAACATTTTCTTGAGTAAGCAGCTATCTGCATTCTTACTGAATTGTTAGATGGCATGTATGTTAGCTTCTGAGAAACTTGAATATAGCTTTTTCCTTTATTATATTGGTTTATTTTTAATAGTATGTGTTTTGAGGGCTCTGGTTGGCAAAAAAAAAAAGAGCTATTTATATGTCTGTCTAAGAACAGAGTAAATAAATTACCTTACTAACCTGGCAACTATCTTTTTGTAACATAAATAATCTTGTTGTTTTCTTCTGTTGATATTTTACTATGTTTTTCTTCCCAACACCAAAGTACTGTCAAGAAGACACAAAGGAGCCATCTAAGAATATATATATCACTTTCATTTGACTCAGATAATAAAATTCTAGGCAACAAGTATCATGTTGCTGCTAGAATCATAAAACAATCAAGATAGGCATCCTGGTTACTTTACAAAAATAAAAGCCTGCAATGTTCCAGAAATATTAGAAATATAGTTTTGCAATTAAGGTATAATGATATACAGATTATACTACACCAATTAAAGGTTTCCTTGTTTATGCAAATATGCATCACTTTCCCAAGCTCTTAAGTATAGCTGATCAATAGTTTTACTTTAAAAATTGTACTTCACCACCATCTTTAAATATCATTTCAATTCATTATCTTAATTGTTACATAATATAATAAAGAAAACGTTATTTACTTTCATATAGTAATATGTGGATTTAGAAGCCACAGGTTTACAGCAAGGAAGCAGATAGTGGCATACAAATGCAGGATTTCATTCAATTGTTTTGTTGTCTGCATCACAGCACAGCTCAGTTTCATTCCCTCCTTCATTCCTGAAATCTCTCTGCAGAAAAATACCTGAAATAGATATTCCATAGAGCTCAGGGTACAAGGCTAAGTAGGCAAGTGAAAAATCATGGCTATGTCCAGTATGATGGCATTTAACAGAAGAAGCAAAGGTAGAACAAACCTGAGGGATCTCTCACTGTAACTGAGGCCACAAAGAGTTTAAGCAGAATCTTGTCTAATTACTGTTGAATCAGCATTTGTCAACAGTGATTCAATATCACTCTTGACTTTTCAGGCTGCAGAGGTGTTGGAATTACCATTTCAAAATTCAACATGCAAAGTATATATCACACCTTGCAAAGAAGGCAGATTGCATAAAATTTCCTTGGGAGTCTTTGCTTGAAAGTATAGTTTTAGTTGTGAACAGTGTTCACTTCCTATGTTCAGTGCTGATCAGTAATTCCTGCGATCAGATGGAGACTATAAGCTTCCAGGATGAAAAACCTTATTTGAAAACAATTAATTTACAGACAGCTTCATTAATAAATTGACTTTGTGTATCTCCATGTGTTGTTGTCAATCCAGTAATGTCTGAAGAAAACCACAAGGAAGAGAACTCATTACATATTTGGTGACATCATCACACATATACTGACTTGCATATTTGTGATCTAAAGACAGATAAAAGTATTAGGTTATGGCATCTGAATAGTGATACAGACATCCCTGTGTTTCAAAGCTCCCTTTGCTCTTCATGAGGATGTTTATGGGCCAATCCTAATGCCTGTTTCCCTACAAATATGTCTGAAGTTGATCAAATGTTCTTTCCTGCTGAATGTTATTGTAAACAAGGCAAAAAATCTCATTCTAGGACTAGGACCATGATGGCAAAGATATGGCATGGGTGCTACAAGTGGCACGTGAAGCCATCTTATTTATTTATTTTATTTATTTTATTTATTTTATTTATATACCGCCCCCTCTCCCGAGGGACTCGGGGCGGTGCAAAGCTAATAAAAACACAGATACAATAACAATTTAAAAGCCTATTAAAATAATTAAATAAAGGCTGTCCCATTAATATTATCATTATAGTTAAGAATTTAGTTAAAAAACAGTTTAAAAACAATTAAATACAAACAGTTAAATTTAATTTAAATTAAATTAGTTTAAAATAAGTTAAGTTTAAGATTAAAATTCCAGGTATCAGGCCAGGCCGGCTACTTGAAACAAATTAGTCTTCAGGGCACATCAGAAACACCGGAGATCCATAACTGTACGGATCTCCGAGGGGAGTTCATTCCACAGGGAGGGTGCTGCCATAGAGAAGACCCGAACCCTCGGGGCTGTCAGACAACACTGTCCTAACAATGGAACCCTGAGGAGGCCAACCCTATGGGAGTGCACAGGTCAGCTGGAAGCTGATGGTGGCAACAGGCGGTCCCGTAAGTACCCGGGTCCCAAGCCATGGAGCGCTTTAAAGTTTAACACCAGCACCTTGAACTGCACCCAGAAGGCCACAGGAAGCCAGTGCAGCTCGCGCAGGAAGGGTGTAACGTGGGAGCTTCTAGTGGCTCCCATAATTACCCACGCGGCCGCATTCTGAACCAACTGCAGCCTCCGGATGCTTTTCAAGGGCACACAAGCTGTCAGCCAACTTACCTCCAGCTGACCATGCACATGCAATTGCACATACACACATGTGCGATTGCAGAGACCCAGCTAGTCTTCGGGCATCTGCTGTGCACGTGCACAATTGTAGAAGGAAATCCAGCTGGTCTTTGGAGCTCTCCTGCACATGCACACACAATTGCTCATGTGTGCATGAGTGCCTACATGCAGCATGCATGCATTGCACATACAAAATCTACATGCATGCACAAATGGTGTGATTGCATATGCAGCACACATGGAGAAACAAAGCACGAACAAGGCACTCAGTAAATAAAAGTTTCACCCCCACTGTTCTAGGAAATTCACACATAGCAGAGTTAAAAAGCAATCTGAATCTGATCTATCAATCAGATCAAACCTATCAGCAGAGACCTTTGTTTAATAGCATTTGGATACAATTGGCAATTTTTTATTTTAGACTTCTAATGGATTGTTTCCAATTGAATCAAGAGTTCACCTGCTATATTAAGGTTTCATGCAAACTAGACAATGCATGACCTGTTAGGTGATAATTTCAGAGATCTTTTCTTTCTCAAAGTGATCTTTGCGCCATGTGACTTACAGATTTCTGGAAAGTGTAATAAGAAGACTCATTTGTGCTCTAGCAGCCACAACTTCCACAAATTTCACTTTTACTGGAATTATGGGTTCTGACATTCTATACATTTAGGCCATTTGAGTTGATTGGTTCAGTAATTGTTGTCCTATACCGATCAATTTTGCCCAATTGAAGGTTACAAACGAACAGAGAAGGGGTTTAGTACTATATAGATAGTGCCATTTAAGTCAATTATGACAATAATTTGAATTGACACAAATGATGTAAACATGAAAATGATACACCTATGGATTTAACAGACATCTAGATTTAAGAAACACTCTCTCTTCCCTTGCTGTGAGTCTCCTTTCTGAACATCCTGCAATACCATCTATGTACCTGTCAGTTATTAGTGGTAGGGAGTCATACAAAAGTGTGGGAAAACTGTATGGCCCATTGCAAATTCAAACACTTCCTTTTCTCAATAATTCATAAGATAACCTAAACCCTACAAACCATATTTTTTGATATATAAGACGCTCTTTTTAAAGTGGGTGAAAATGTCTGTGCGTCTTATACAGTAAATACTGCCAAAGCCCCACCCACCCTCCGGCCCCCACTCTTCAGCCTCTGCCTCCAGATGATCAGCTGTTCCAGGCTGCAGGGATAGCTGCTGCCCATCGGAACTGTTACTGCCCATGGCTGCTGCCACCTATTTCTGCCTCTGCACACTCCATTTTAAGCCTCCATGCATTCCATTTTCGCACACTCCATTTTCAGTCTCTGTGCATCCTATTTTTGGCCATTCCAGTATGTGGAAATGGGATATGCGGAGGTGTTAGAAGAAAAGGATAAGGGCTCTCTTTTCAGCCAGGAGATCACTTAGCAAAAAAGAGGGGAAAAATGAGATGCCATCGCTTTAAATTGAAAAGTCAAGCAGCTGCTGCTCAGAAGGAGGTTTTTAACTGGGGAAGCGAAGTAATGTTTCTGGGTCAACTGAACAACCAAACTGGATAAAAGGAAGGATTTTATATGGTTCTGTGTTTTTGAAGTTTTGGGGTTTGTGCAATATGGGCTTTGTGTTTCTAAAAGGATTTGGTCTTTTCCTATTGTGGCTAATGGTTTTCATCCTGTGTCTGGACTTGAGTGTGGGGTTGCTTATTCTGATTCTCCGACTCTGTTTTATTAGCTGTCAAAAATTGCCATGGGGAGATTTTGAAATATCCTGTCTTGAATGGGTTTTCTTCCTGTTCTGTTTGCCTGCTTGTAAATAGGGCTGAAAGTCCATTTGGCTTCCATTTTCAATAGTCTCATTATCACTAAGACCTGGTATCTGTTTTCTTGTTACAAAGTTTATTTTAGCTGGCAGGAATGATCCTCAGACAGGTTTCTTTAGCAATTTTTTTTCTTGTTTTCCTTCTCTAAAATTAATATGTGTTATATATACTGGAGCATCTTATACACCAAAAAGTATGGTATTTCCTGATATAACCTAGGGTACTATATATAAAAATTTGATAGCTTGTTGAAATTTCTTTTCCTTCTGTTCCTAATGAAGAGATTTATAGGTGTTAAAGCTTTCTTCAAATACTGTACATTTTAAACAAATAATATTGATTGATCAGTGGTACACCAAGGATCAGCATTAGTCTGCTTATATCACATGTTGACGATAAGGCCAGCATCTTGTCATAATGAGGGTGTATTGGTTTTTTGTCATGGTCTTCTAATGCCAATGTAACCCACTTCATAAAATGTTTTGAGTCATTTGCATTGCAATAGATCCTCTTGATCTATTTCAGGGTTCAACCTACCTCTGCAACCTTGAGGGTTAGAGTTGGTCAACTGCGTAAAGCCAGGTTTGCAAAGATGACAACGGTCTCCTTGCACGTTGTCCTTACAGACGCAACGACCGTTCATGCGGTCACAGATAGAATTAGGAACAGTGCCATCTGGATCACACTCACAAGCTGAAAAGAAAAATTTAAAACTATAACTTTTTAAAAGTTGCAGCCCTGTCATCGAAACAACATCAAACTAAAGAACAGTTTGGAATTTTACATGGCAATTTATTATTCTTAATTTTTCCCTTTATATCTTTTACTTGCCCTTCTAAGATGTACTGTAAATATGATTGCATATTCTTGTATTTAAAAGAAAACAAAAAACAAAATCTGACATGGAACAAAACCTAATGTCCAAGCTTGGCAGGCCAAAACCTGGACAATAATGAACTGAAATAGAGCACAAGATGCTTCACTTATCAATGATAAAGACCCACTAATATTATAATATGCATTGCAGAGTGCAGTAGTATTCCTCATCATGTATCTTCTAATCTTAATTAGAAAATTAGAACTAACAAAGGAAACAAAGTAGGCAGGTGGGCAATGGCAAGATGGATTATGATCCTGACCTCATTTAGATCCATAGGAAAAGCAAAGCTGGGATGGCAACAGAAAAGACATTTTATTACACATTTATCATTTTTGAAGAATTAGCCGTTAACAGCAATGCTGGTGATTCATACTTATCTTGATTGCTGTGTTTCCACTCCATTCTGCAACTATTCTTAGTTACTGTTAAGAGCAACCACTAGTGATCTGATAGTGATTTAAAATCGGCCCACACTGGCTGAGTGAAAACAGCATATGAATAAATAATAAATGGCATTCACAAGTTAGTCAGTGGCTGGTAACTAAATTTGATTTTCTCTGTCCTTTATTGTAATCAGTGTAGAGGTGAAATTCAGCAGGTTCTAGCAGGTTCTCTAGAACCAGTAGTAACTTTTCTAAGCATTTCAGAGAACCGATTGTTAGAAGAAATCTCCCCTTTTTTTTAGGTTTACAGGGTTAATTCTGTAAGGAAAGCAGGAAAAAAAACATTCTGGTGTTGTTTTTAGCCTAATCTTTATTGCCCTGCTTACAGAAACTTCCACATAGTCACATGACCCTCCAACCACACCCACCAAGCCATGCCCACAGAACCAGTAGTAAAAAAATTTGAATTCCACCACTGAATCAGTGTACCACATCTCTCAAATTAGGCCAGGCTATTTTAGAACGCTTCATTTTGTTTTGTAATAGAATTTTTTGAGCAGTGAGCTGAATTGGAGCAAAAGGAAACTAATATTTTTTTTATTATGCAGCCCCCAAAATGGGATACTACAGGTGAAAAATAAAATAAAACAGCAAAAAAAAAATACATCAGTAATGAAACTATCCTAAAATTGGTTCTAAAGAAGAGAGGTGAAAGAAACAGGGACAGTAATATGTAGAAGGAATCTTGAGTATATTTATTTTTCAGACTTAATTCAGTTCAAATCATCCTTATTTCAGAAAGAAGCAATTAGAGATTACCATCAGAAATTGAATGTATCATTCAGTGTTCAGGTTTCTACAGAGTAGGTTACCTGAGAGAGAAAAAACACTTTGCCAAGAGCTTCCTGGAATTTTATACTTCTATTACTTTTGCCATTCCTTCGCTTATTTGCTTTGAATAAATTAAATGAGAACTTTTAAAACAAAGAGAAAGTAAGTGTGTTTTTCTGAAGTTTTTATCAGTAAAATATATTCTGGGAAAATATGTTATGAAATTGAGAGAAGGTCAAAAAACACCACTTACGGAGACAGACCTCTGGATGACTAAGATCAAACCGCCGGTTCCGAAAAAAGTTTATTTTGCACAATTCACAGTTCTTCCCTGCTGTGTTGTGCTGGCAATCTTCACATACACCCCCACTCTTTCCTCCACTTGCTTGGTATACACTTTGGTCAAAACGACATTTGTGAGAATGTCCATTACAATTGCATCCTAAAAGAAAAGAAAGTAGCAACTCATGAGATGCTCAATGAAAAAGAATGGTCTTTTTAAGTTTTCAGTTCCATCACTAGATGGCACTTTATCTCTTTATCAATCATAGAAGTACAAAAAAAAAAAAACTTTATTAGAGGAAAATAAATCTACAGTATGTATCAGGGTTATTAGATCTGGGCTGCAAATAAGTTGAATTTGTGTTCATATACAACTAACATGTGCATTTTATTGATTTCTACTTTTAATAATCATTCCTTTTCTATAATCACTGAGGAAACATATAATTAATTTAACTACTCTAATATGTTTTCTGAACATATTTTCCTATCCTATGATTTCCCAGAGCTTTGATGTAGACAATATGGGAGAACTATTGTACACATAATAAAAAAAATAGAAAAAATAGAAATTAAACTGAATACATTCTCATAAGATCACCAAATCTTTGGTTATTCTCATAAGATTTGAAAGCTAGCAAACTTCAACCATTTTTTAAAAAAAACTTAAATTAAATGTATTTAATCTGAATGCTGGATATCATCATTTTTCTGGGGAATTAGGATGGCATGGCAATTGTAAATATCACATTGCCAACCCTTTGTTTCCACAAAGATCTGCAAAAATGTTTGATAATGATGTCAGCATAACCCAAAACTTTATAGTCATTATTATAGAATGTGGTGGAAAGCTATGGTTAGTTAGGCATATTGCTTTGGTTTCTCAGAGGAAAACTAGGATTCAGAAGTGATTCAGACCCAATGATAGCATGAACATGCTATCCACTAACATTGGCTGATATTTTTTCAGGTTTCTACAAGATCCTGAAGTGCCACATTTTGAGGAGTTTTCTACTTAAAGTTTATTTCCTGCCTTTGGTTTTATAAATAACACAAAGAGGCAAACAAACACAATATTCCCCCATCTTTCTATTTTCTTCACAACTCTGTGAGGTGAATTGGACCCAAAATTACCCAGCCAGCTTTCATACTTAAGATGGGACTAGAACTTACAGTATCATTTTTCTAGCCTGGAACCTTAAGTACCAATCCTAAATCTTTAAAGTAACAGCCAGGGAAAAAATGCTTATTAAAGAGCAAAGTGATATTCACGCTGGGTATTGAAGTCCACAGCTCTTAAAGCTGCCAAGTTTAAAATACAATATGTTAGTGCAACATTTATTTAAAACCACACACACACACACACATGATAAGTAAAAATAAAACAAAAAACAACAGAAACATTTAAAAGAAAAAATAAAATATTCATCAATGTGAAAAATAACAAAGTTTAATATGTGTATATAAATTATTGCCTCTTTTAATATATCTCAGTGTTCTGAAAGTTTTAAATGTTGATTATGCCTGTGTTCGGTTATCTTTTCCTGAGCTTAACTAATACTTGCAAAGTTTTCTGTAGTTATAACTTATCTGAATATATTTAGGAATACTACCTATGTTTTTGGAAAACTTTATTAAAGAAACATTTTTGGGAAAATCAGATAATCAGATACATACTACGACATTCATTAGGACTATCATCTTCAGCAGGTCTCCATGGCTGATCATTGTAAAAAGATGCACACTGATCACAGTTTGGCCCAGCAGTATTGTGTTGGCATACACAACGCCCATGAACCTAGAATGTAAAGAAAACCTGGTTTTAATAGCATGATAGCTGCTCCTAATGTTGTTACTCTATAGTTGTTTCTCACACCCATTTGCTCCTTACATTGTATCTCTTTCAGCCTAATTTGGCAGAGAACAAGTTCCATTTTGGCTTGTTTGCAAGATTACTTTCCAGCTCTGTCTATGCTAATACAAAGAGCTTTTTGTGTAAGTCAGATGCTGTTTCTCACAGTTCATATTTAACTCTGAATGCCAAACTATGTAGCCCTAGAAGGCATTGTTTCCAAGCCTAGTCCACACCTGACCAGGAAAACAAAAAATATGCATTTCCCTCTGTAGTGCAAATTCAAAAAGCTACTAAATGAAGGGGAAATTTGAGATTCTTTCCGTAAGAAGCCCACCATCTTGTCTAGCTAATGTTCCTTCTGTCCTTCTGACTATAATATAAAATGGTGGAAAGACAGAAAAGGGAGCATATGAACAAGAGAACCACTAATTATATATAGAGACCTTTTAGTGGGTGTACCTCCGGAGATATCTAAAACTACTCAGATCCCTTCTAACTTTCCTTTCTGCTTCTGATCTTTACCAGTTTGTTGCAAGACTGAACAATACAGATTTTTGTCAGAAAATCAGAATCTCAGCACTGCTGCGAATTAGTAAGAGGGAGGGGGTGGTCTCAAAACCCCCTTTAATTTTTTCTTACCGTACTAACAAACAATGATAAATTTAAATTTTGCCCATCCTTAACCTTGATGCTCTTTGGAGGATTTCCGACTTGACTGGAAATTTATTTATTTTATTTTATTTATTTATTTGTCAATAATGTACTTGTACAGTACAAGATAACAAGTATAGGTATGAACATGAACATAAACGAAAGAAGTAAATACAAATAAATTGGGTCAGTAGGACAGTGATTGTAGGCACGCTGGTGCACTTATGCACGCCCTCTTTACAGACCTCTTAGGAATGGGGTGAGGTCCACAAACTGAATTCTTCTCGTCTCTTCTGCCCCAAAGCATAAACACTGAGTATAAGTGCTACCAACTGAAGCACCAGTTTCTGATTCCCTGTCCTTTCTAGATTCCACGTTCAACTGTATAATATTAATATTATTATACAGTAACATTAAATTAATGTTAAATATTAAGCAAGCACTTGATCTTTTGTTTAAACCCTGGGATCAGGAAAGTCAGGGCAGGAGTCTAGCTAAGCTGGTGGGCATGAAGTTTTAAGATAGTGAGAAATACATTCTGAATCAGTCTTAATTCCTGCACTGGGGCCAAACTGTTTTTGAAATCAGTCTTAACAGATAGACAGCAAAAAAATCTCCTCTGACAATTAGACGCTGTACAATGCAGGAAATTCTCTCTGCTTTTTCAAAAGCACAAAGTATTTCTAGCACATTAGAGCACACCTGCAGAAACTTGTAGAACCATATCTGTCACTAAGAGATCAGATAGCAGTGCAGACTCACTAAAATGAAATGAGAACCTAAAGAGTTATAAAAAAAAAAAAAAGCAGTGTTTCTTCCCACAATGGATGAATGACTGGAAAAACTGATGGAACTACCAGAGGTGGCTAAATTGCCTGCTCTAATAAAAGAAAATAATACATTTTGTTTCTTCTTGGAAACCATTTCTGGATTTTGAGCTTTAGATGGAAAAAGAAATGAAACTTTGACTTTGGATTTTGCTGATTAGTTAAGCTTGTTGTTATAGAAATGAATAATACATATTAAATATGTAAAAGTAAAAAGTTGAGACAAGTTTTTATTATTTTATACTGCTGTACTAATAAGGTTAGGAATCAAGGCTTTTCACTTTTTTTCCCTCCTTCACTATATACTTCTCTCTGTCCCCTTTCCCTTCCCCATTTGCATTTTATACTTTGTTAAGTTGAATAAAATTATTTCAGAAAAACAAAGTGTTCTCTCTCTCTCTCTCTCTCACCATAGCCCTGGGCTGTCCAGAAGAGGCATCAGGAGCAGCACAGCGGTCTGCATGCCCATGACAGAAACAGCTGCCTTGCACCTGCATCTCATTTAAGGCATAGAAAGCACTGGGTAAACGGTACCCCTGATGTGGAAAACGGGTCAGTTGTGTGAAGTTGATTCTCAGGTTGGTAAATTCAGCCAGATCTATTTTGGATTTAAAAAAAGGGAGAAATAAATGCTGGGACAAGTAGCAAAATAAAACCCAAGTACTTTAGCTGTGTTGTCAATCAATGACCATAGGAACAGGGACAGTCAGGTCAATATAATTTGTGGAACAATTCTTGGGGAAAGAATGGGATTACTATTGACTCTCAATAGCCATGTATGCATGCATGCATGCATGTATACATAAGTGTGGTAAACATATATATCTCACACATACAAATAAATACTGCACATAATAGCAGTTGATATATTTATAATACTACAAGTGTCCAACATTCCTTATTTTAAATAGGCTCAATCCAGGCATGCAGCTGTGCAAGAAATAGCTGGTGGTGCATATCATGGATGTTTCTGTGTGTTGACAGAATGAGATGCAAAACACAATGCAACACCACATAATGATGTGTTTTCCTCTTTTATTAAAACATCAAGCAGCATTTTTGGTTGTCACAATCTAGTTTTATAACTATAATTTACAACTTGAAGATTGAATTCCATTGCCCAGTCTCTGAGTCCTCTGTCTGTTTAGAAATTAATCACAACAGTGGTGTATCTAGCTGTGGATCATATTTAACACCACCCTCATTCTTTGCTAAAAATTTGATGTAGGGATTAATACTTCTAGTCCTGCCTTAGTCACAAAGCCAACTGAATGATATTAAGCTAGCCACTATTCTCAGCCTTACAAAGAAGGAGCTGGCAAGTCACTTCTGAAAAATGCTGCCAAGAAAACTGTAAGGAACAATAATCAGGAGTCAAAAGTAATCTGAATGGTTTTTTTTTACATCCATCATTACTGTGGCCCCACTGAACACCAAGCAGATTGATACACAGATAACAGCAACTCGACAGTTGGTAACCTCATGTCTTTGGCAGTACATCCCTTATTCTTATATATTAGGGGCAAGCTTCTCCCTTTATGCCATTGAATCACAGCATTTCAAGACATTTTAAATAATTTTTTGTCTACTGAAAATGTTTAAAAGTTGTGGCATTAGTTTAATTTGTGGGTACTGTATACCTTTCAAATCTTAACTACCTTTGTATAGAAATAAGAGAAAAGCTAACATTTTCTCTTTTAGGTTGAACTTTTTAGGCTTTTCTTTCTGTTTAGACCAGGAGCGTCAAACTCAGGGCAAGGAGGCTGGATCTCGCCCATGGGTTACTTAGATCTGGCCCACAGGGATTCCCTGGAAAGATCTCCTGAGTGACCCTCCCGAGCTCTGTTTTCACTGGCAGAAAGTTGCAAGAGGCTGTGGCAGACAAAAATGGAGCTCAGGAGCCCATTTTTGCTGGCAGAGCGCTAGGGCCACCACAGGAGTCCCTTATAGGAGTGGTTGAGTTGGCCACACCCACCCTTAACCCCCCCCAAGGTCAAACACAATCCTGATGTGGCCTTCAATGAAATTGAGTTTGATACCCCTGGTTTAGACAAATGTAGACATTGCTCAGTCCCCTCAGGTCAACCACTAACATTGTTCTTTACCAAAACTAATACAAATGTTCACCAGATAACATGATCTAGATCCATCTTAAGTTGTCAGCCATGATACCTCTTCCTAGCTTTCCTACAGGAAAAATCTTCTTAAAGGAAATCTAGTTAACTCTCTTACATTCAGATTCAATCTATTTATCCATAAAATTAAAAGAAAAGTGTTTCCTTGGATGATTGATTGGCTCTATAAGAGTCTCAGAGAAATGCACAGACTTCTACAGATTATTGTGAATGCCCATTTGTTGGAGGAACAAGAAGCACAAAAATATGATAAAGCAAAACTAAAAACATGGTACAGCCATGGTACTAACTTCATCAGAATTCTTTTATCCAAATGTGTAAACAAAATATAACAATTTTACCAAAAAAATGTTAACTACTGAAAAATATAGGCAAGCCCTTATCATACCTCATGTCCTGTTTTAGGCAATAATATTATATACAATATTTATTTCAGTAAATATTAAGCAATGCGTTAGCACCTGTGATTCACTTTAAGAATGTAGAAAACAATTGTATTCATCTGAGGTATTACAATCAAGATATAAGCAATTTTAATGCAGTAATGTGGAGTTTTATCTCTTGTAATATTCCAGTAAATCTCAAACACATCTTTTGCAGTGATAGCAAACTGAACTAACATAAAAAAACAAACTCACTGTTAATTCGCTGGCTTTGAGATGTCATCGTCCCAGATGTAAGGTCTACAGGGTTGAACTTAATCTTATAACAAAAAAATAATAGAGAAATTATTAAAATTACAGGAATAGTTCCTCTATCATGCTTTTTTAATAGTCATCAATGAGATGGCTCCAAGTCATTATAAACTCTAATTCTAAACAATGGCAACTTATTGCTATTGGTCACATATGCTGGTGTCAGCTATGCAATCAGTCCTATTTGATCTCCCTTACTTTTAAACAAACTAAGAAGCTTTTACTTAATTATTATTTTAGTTTTAGAAACCTTGTTTTTGGTTCTTAAGAAAGAAAGCAACAAACAATTTATCTTAGTTTTGATACACAGATAGTCGAAGGACTATCTTATGATCACAATTGGGACTGGAATCTTGGTTGCTGAATAAACAATAATTAAGTGAGATATCATATAACCACTTTGCTGAATGCCACAATCCTGACATTCCTAGTTGTGGTCATTGAGGAAGAATTGCACATTAAGTGGATGTGGATGGAATCCCACCTAAGGAGTATTAAGATGCCTCATAAGAGTGAGGTGCTAGGAGACCCAGTATAGTGTGTCTGCAAGTTGGGGTGCTGCTACAAAGCAAAAGCCATCTCTGTAAGACTTAGCTACCCATTCAGTTCAATAGCATGGTGAAAAATGCCATGGCCTGGGATACCTAGCTGTCTACCCAGCCCTACCTAGCTCACCAGCACAGTGTAGATTTCCTGCATCTCATTTATCTTCAGCCATTTTTCTCCCAATTGTCAGAAACAAGCACCATTCTTCAAGCCATCCCATGTTGTTCTCCAGATCAGCATCTGATTCTCATGATCTTAAAAAGCCTCATTCTGCAAATCGTATGACTTATAGAATGAATGGCACAAGTAATTTGCAGAAAGTGGTTTCCAAAGATTCATAGAACATAGAATAATATAGGGACCTTGGAGGTATTCTAGTCCAACCCTCTGCTAAAGCAGGAGACCTTATACCATTCCAAACAAGTGACTGTCTAGTCTCTTTTTAAAAAAAACCTCCAGTGATGAACCACACACAACTTCTGGAGACAAGCTATTCCATAGGTATGTTGCTCTCGTTGTTAGGAAATTTCTTCTTAGTTTAGGTTGTTTATATATAACAAAACTGCATGCCTGGATGAGGAAAAACAATTTCTTTCATAGGGCAAGAATGAGGTCTGCCTGATGACTGTTTTCAAAATGAATAAATTAACTGAAACCTAGAGGCAGTACTTCTTAACGGTTACCCCAAGACTGTGAACCAGTTATCACTTGTGGTTTTGTGGTATTTTTTTACTTTGTTTATATTGCATGGTTCTTCTCAACTTCCTAGAATTTGATGCAGCAGTGTATAAGCACATGTAATATTGTAAAGTAATGTGATACAATTTATATAAATATAACAGAGAGCACATATGCATCTGATCCTGTAACTTTGAGATCAGTAATCTTAGCTCAAAGAATACTGCATTTACAATACCTTTCCCCCATTCTGAGGTTGCCTATGTTGACTCTGTATGTCCTGGCAATGGACATCCTGCCATTTCTGAGGCAAGCCCTTGGGGATCCAAGGAAAAGTAGTAGAACAGTCTGTGGACAAGTACTGATAGATCTTCCAGGTTGTGCCAAAATCAGTAGAACGCTCAATCACCATGCCACCTGGCAAAGGACTCTTAAGAGACAGAGGAAAGAAGAGATAACTAGAATTCAATAGTCTTTCTGTCTACCCTTAGCAAGAAAAGGGACAGAGAGGAGTTAACCAACGTGATTGATTCAGCACTGAGATAAGCTAACAGCTGAGATCAAAACTCTCACTTGCTTGCAAAGGCCATTTGAATCAAAATTCATTTCCCCAAGAAGAAACAGAAGAACTATGCACGTACCCTGAAGTCCAACAGGAGATTAGCAAGCTGAAATTTATTGTTTAAATCTAGTTTGAGAGAAACATGTTTCACATCTGAGGAGACACAAAAAGCAATTATCAGAACAGTGGGCCCTGAAGATTATGAAACTAAGGGCTTTTTCTAAAAGCTAGATCATCCATTTTCTCTTTGCAGTTAATCTATTAAAACTCAAGCCCTATTTACTAAATCCACACAACCTTGTCCCTCTCAAATCATTGTTCTACTTTACAGCACGTCCACATCAGCATCTTTCCCCACTCTAAATCAGGGACTTACCATTCTGAGATTGCCACCACCGCTTGTGTCCTGTAGAAGAGAGAACATTTTCCACCCGGTGACTGTTGAATGCATGAGGGGTTCTGGAATCACATCGGCAACATTTCATTTGCCACTGAAACAAGAATAAAAGATGGCCATTAGATTTATGATCTCAGTGGGTGTGGTGTTTTACAAAATTATAACACAAATGATAATAATAATAATAATAATAATAATAATAATGTGAAATAGTATTAAATGATACTTCCATCTTTTAGAAACTAGCATTCTGTTTAATGGAATTTTTCATTGAGAAAATGTTTTTTGATTGAAAGTTTGAATTTTAATCAGTTGTATGAATAAGCATATGTATTTTTAAACTAGGCTTCTAATATACCCCTCCATGTGTGTAAAAATATATGGGGATCTTGTGTTTTTCCATTCTCACTTTCCTGGTTATTTACAGGGAGATTTTTTCCAACTGCTCTGTCTATCCCATAAGATCAACAGGATGCACATTCTCTGGTTTCAATCAATTAAACAATGTTAGCTCATGGAACCATGGATTTGTACCTTCTCTTTGTCACTCCTTCATTTTGAAATACTTACCCCATAGCCAGGATTTGTCATCCAATGACATCCTTTAGAAAAATGTGACTTTCTAAATACTTATATTAATATATTTCAAAATACTTATATCTTAATCTCCTTTTCTTCCCCTAGATACATCCCCTTGACCCAAACAAAAGCTATTATTTTTTTCCAACATATTTCCAAGATGGTGCCGTAACAAAGGCAGCCGTCATGGCCGCTCCGACCCCCAACCCTGTAGATACCCCTTTAGATACCTATAGATACCCTGGGACCCCCCAGAAGCAACCCCAAACCATTTCAAAACCTCAGGAAACCAGCTATGGACCTCACATGGAGCACAGGCAGCCAGAAATCAACAGAAGAGAAGTTGGTAAGATCATCAAAATCATGAGGAGAGGCGGAGTGACGCAATCCGAGGCAGCCCGAGCAGCCAGCACATCGAGAGTTGCCGGAGCGCTGCTGAGGCCCCATGGACAGCCAG
>JAEANM010005277.1:0-19794 GCA_017656035.1 Myanophis thanlyinensis
TCCCCTTCATCAGAGTGAATGGAATAAAGTTCATTATTTGCCAGTTGGTGTTTTCTTGCTGCTTGCCTAGTATCGTACATGTGGATTGGCTGCCTCCCTAACTGTCTTCTTTTGTGCATTGTGATTGGTTGCTCAATGGCTTGCCTTTGCACAGGCTCAATGCTATCTATCTCATGTTTGTTTGTGTGTCTTGCATCTTTAATTAATTTTTAATTTTATTCATACACATAAACACACACACACACATATGAAAGGAAGAGAAGAAGATACAGTCATACAGTACATCTGAATAGGGTAATAGATGACGTAAGCATAGGTATTCATAATTAACAAACCTCAAGTTACTTCTATTGTTACTATTCCAAAAATATATAATTTTAATAAAAAGAAATATATTTACATTGCCACAGAGATTTTGATACAACTTTTTGAGAACCAGACACTTCAAGGTTGCCCTTTTAATGTGCCAGTTAGTATGTATTCTTTCTATGTTTCTGTTTTGCTAACATGCTCCTACTCTGAAGAATTTCTTTTGCTCACCAAACTTACACCCACAATCTTCGAAAAATACCCATCAAATGCTACCAGGAGATACAAGGACATTATAGCATGAGGACATTGCACAATATTCCCTATCTTTGGACTTTGTAATTATGGAAGTCCAGATCAAATTTTCGTTAAACTAATGCAATGGTTGAAATATTGAAATACCTAGTGATGCTGTTTAATTAGTCAAATCTATACATCACTATTTTTTCTTTTATAACTATTACTCTCAGTTTTTTCCCCAAAGTTATGCGGTTTGCTTTGTTTTAAGTTGGCAAAGAATTTTGGTGGCCATATTGGAAGTGGAAATCGAAGAAAGATTCTAGAATCCATTGGCTCACTTCCTCCCGTTGGGATCTCTAAGGTTACTAACCGACAGCTGGTGTGATGCCTGGAGCTACTGAAACCGTTTTCTTCCTTGTGAGAGCCCAGGCATTCTTTTGGCCTCTGCTTTCCCTCTTCTGCTGGTTTGGTGGCTACCCCAGCACCCTGGCAGCACGACTCCATCTCATGCCATCACCACTGTCGGTCACTTGTGCCAAGCCTGAGAACCATGTCTATCAACAACAAGACCGCCCTTTCCAGGTCTCGTGTCTTTGGGACACATATGTGGTATTGCACTACTCAAAAGCCCCCCAACAAAACCCAGAGGAGAGGGGGACAGAATCACCAGTGCCCCCTCTCTGCCACTGGTATCGGGATGCCATCTTGGTCAACCAGACCACTTCCTGGACAGGTGAGTTGAAGCTTGGTGCAGACTTGCCAAGGGACAGTCCCCATCCACCTTGGACCAGTACTCAGATTTCTGTGCAATGCACCTCAGTTTCATGCTTGGCTCCCTTGTGCTTGTATCACAATCTGAGCATCGAGGTTGTGGGGCAAGACATTCATCTCTTCCTGCTGCAGCCTCACTCAGGTCCCATTTTGGAAAGGCAGCCGGTGCGCTTGGGCTGGTGTGCACGCCTCAAGAGTTCGGCCTGGCACTACTACTTTGAGAGCCAAGGGGCTCTACCTGACGGTCTCCTCATTCCCACCAACCAGCACAGTGAGCCCCTTCAACTTAGAGACTACCCTAGTGCTGAACTGTACCGGGTCTGCATGTCTTACTATAGCTACTACTTGACTGTGCAGTACCCACTTCGTGGATCCTACATCGCTTCGGTCAGCTATAAGCCGGGACCCCAGAGCAGCCTCAGCTTGGATTTCCTTGTGGACCCTGTTCTGTTCTTTGTTTTCAGGGTAACCTCCCAATTACAGAGTCCCTCACAAGGGGCCCTGAGCTTTTCCTGGAACCTGCAGCAGCTCAGCCCAGAAATAGCAGCCTACCAACTCCTGGGCACACAGAGATCTCTAGAGTGGTCCCATTCCTATGATTACAATCCATTTGGTCTGCACAGTCACTTCTGTGCTGCGCCCGCATCACACCAGACCAACGAAACAGTTGTGATGAGTGTGTACTTCCGTACAAGCCAGAGGGTGTCAGAGAGAGGAAGAGGAAGACTTGATTTCTCAAACAGGACATTGATTTTCAGGACAGGCAGGACAAGCTCGGTTTCCATAAGACTCAACCCACAGCAAAACACAATTAGCACTTATATTTTTAGCCAGGCCCAAGGCCTCTACTATTCTACCCAAAAAGGCAATTTGACCAATGGCCTTGCTGAGAACTCCAGCCTCTGCTATGTACTTTATCGGCAAGCGGGCCTCTCTTACCTGATTACGGTTAGATATATGCAGCTCCAGTTATTTGGATTCAGCCTGGATATTTATCTGAATCGGAAAGAAGCTCTGTTCCAGTCACTAGGAGGAAAGGAGATGGATGTTTACGTCTTCAACAGCACTTATCCCAACAATAGCTTGGCCTACATTGTGTGGTTTATCCCTGTGCAGCATCCCTTCTTGCAGTGTGAATGGGCCTTCAATCTGCAAGTTTTCGAGTCCCTGGGCGGGCATCTGGTGGAAAACTACAGTTTTGCCTACAATGATCAGACCCGAAACGCCGCTCATTTCCTTCCTGACTCTGCCTTAGCTTTCCATCCTGCCTCGTACGCAGGATTTGTTGCCAGAGTGAAATGCATAAAGAGCGCAAAAATTCCTGTAGTATTCACGGCGAGGTTTAATATTTACGCGTTGAAAGTCATAGAATCCCAAATTGCTTGCCAGCAAAAAATTTGCACCATCCCCAAAGTTAGGATCCACCGGGAGGTTAATACCAAACGCATCCTGCATTATGCACAGGGCATTGGATTTAAACTTGCAGCAGACATGCGGGTCAACTGCCCAGGCCCCAAAGCAACTAAAGTTACTTGGAACATCTATAAAGTCTCTAATCTATTAGATAGACCAGACTGGTCCAAACCTTTTAATCCACCTGGCATTGAAGGAAGACATTTCATCATATTAAAAATCCCTTGCTCCATCTTGGATACTGGCCTGTATCTGTTTAATTTTACTGTGCAATTAATTTCACCCACTTTCCCTCAGAAGATAGAGCGCTCAGATGCAGTGTTGATTGAGGTTGGGTCAGATCGTTGGGGTGCTGTCATCACAGGAGGCTACTTTCGGTCCGTTGGATTTTCTGATCGGTGGATTCTAAAAGGATCTGTCCTGTCCAATGGCGAGCCGGTCAGTATGTCTCAGGATCTGTCCTATACTTGGTATTGCACCAAACAGGAAACAGATTATACATCAATGGCCCTCAGTAGAGATGGGAAATGTTATCCGGATCAGGTGGATTTGAAATGGACCACATCCTCTGACTCAATTCAGATGGTACTTCCTGAAACGCTTGAAGCCAATAATACGTACCATTTTCTCCTGGTAGTTCAAAATGGTAGCAGGATAGCTCAGGCTCAGCAAACCATACATGTGCGCGCTCAAGGTACCCTCATTCTGAACATTGCATGCATTGAAAATTGTGGAACTTTAATAATTCCAACAGAAAGATTTTCTCTTTCTGGTAAATGTGGGAACTGCAGGGAAATCAATTCCTCGTATTATTGGTCACTGCGCTTGGCCCAGTCCAATGAAATAAAATTTGACTGGTCTTCCAGAACAACTACTGGTAGATCCAGATCATATGTACGTTTCAAAGCCTCTGCTTTGGTCTCCATGGCAGAAGAGTCCTATATTTTAAGCCTAAAAGTCATCACCAAAGATGGACAGTCCTCTAGCTGTGAATATTCTTTTTACGTTAATGCTCCACCACAGATAGGAAAATGTATCCTTAATCCGAGAAAAGGAATAGCTTTTCTAACAAAGTTCATTATCCAGTGCAATGGATTTGAGGACAGAAATCAGCCTCTTGTCTACAAAGTAATAGCAGCATCAGATCAAATTATAATTAGTTCCATATCCTCAATTCAAAATAATACTCTGGGGATAATCATCTATGCTGGATATGAATCCAAAACTCCCTGGTCTTACCTTCCTCCTGGTAGACCATCACAGAACTCTACTTTGACTTTATACATTCAAGTTTTTGATACCTTTGGTACATCTTCTCAAGTCACTTTGCAAGCAACAGTGTTTGATCCAAGACAACCAATGACCAATGCTGTCCTTCATCAACAACTACATGATATGATTAATGGATCAAATGCCCTTATGACCAAGTTGCTCATCACCAAGGATAACCTGATAATAGGTTATATTGTATACATGGTGGCCTCGGCCTTAAACAATATTGAAGCTTCACCCTCTAATTGGGTTCCTAAAGCAGATTTGCGCCAACACCTCCTCAATATAACCACAAGGATTCCTAGCACTAGTATCGGGGAAATCAATCAGGCGATCCTAAGCATTTGTCAGGCAACGCATGAAATTGCTGAAGTCAATAAAGTATCCCAGCTGCTTGCCGTCAGAAAATTAAAAACGGTCAGTGAAGGCCTGAGAAGACACAGGGATGAAGGCCTGGGCTCAAAGGAAACTGAGATTCTTAGCAACGGGATTCTCACAGGATTGTCCAATATCCTGGATGCTTCCCTCTTGAATCACAGAAATCTTAACGCGGATGCCATTAAAGAAGCGATTTCTGTGACCGAAATATTAGCAGAGCTTATTTTACAAGGCAAAGTCCCTGGTGGGCATGAAACTAAAATGGCCGCCCGAAACTGGATCATCCACCTTTGGAAAGACAAAACATGGGATGTTTCTGAAACTTTCTCAAACAGGAAGCAATGTAGGAGCTGCTTTTATCCAAAACTGAAGCAGGGATCTCGTGTGGATCTCGAAGAAGATAATGTCGTTTCCACCATTCTATACGAATTTGAGCAGAATCCTTTCCCTTGGCTGACTTTTGCTGGCAATATTGGCACAATGGTGACAGGGTTCAAAATGGTGGGGACCGATTCTAAAGGGGACCTAACCACCATAGTTCCTGATGTGTTTGAAATGATCTTGACTAGGAAAGACAAGACCATCTTCGAGCTGACGATAGGGCCAGATAAAAAACTTCCTAAAACAACGGGTGGCTTCAACTTGGAAATTAAAAGAAACTCCGGCGATATTTTTATCCAACTTGTTCCCAAAGTGAAAATTACTTTCCAGGTATTTGTCTACTTAGGTGTCAATCTGAGCCATCACCCCTTAGTTTTATATAATGCTTCTCATTTAAGTCCTCCAACAGTCATCCAAAAGGATGCAATTATCACTGAATGTGCTCTCAACGTTCCTTATGTCCTCTGCCTTCCAAAGTCGTTGCTTTGGTCTCCAGCCCATAACAGGGGAGCAGACACGCTCAACCTTTCTATTGTCTTGCAGTCTCACCCAATTGTGAGAGACCAAACTGCAAAGTCTCTCCACGTTGCTGTCTTTGCAGCAAGCTGTATGGCTCTTGAAGGCCTTCAGGATCAGTGGATAGAAGAAACCTGCAGCCTTGGACCTCAAACCAGCTGGTCGAAAATCCACTGTGTCTGCCAAGCCAAAAAACACAGCATGAAGTCAACCAGATCCAGTTCAAGAGGGACTTCAGGACCCGGAATCCGATTTTTGGCTGGCAAATTACTTCTATTTCCCAATCAAGTTGACATGAAAATGTTCCTTTTACAACCAAAGGGAGAGAATCATATCCCGGGATTGAGTGTGCTTGCTATTTTCCTAATCTACATTTTCTTGGCTGTCTGGGCGAGAATGAAAGACAGAACTGATATTGAAGAGCAGATTATAGATTTGCCAGATAATGACCCCTTCCACACCATGAGCTATCTGGTGACCATTTATACTGGGAGCCGCCCAAGTTCAGGAACCAAAGCAGATGTGTTCATTGAGCTGATGGGCCAGAATGGATCAAGTGATGTGCATCTCTTAAAACACCCATCATTTCCAGAGATCCTTCAGAACAACTGCATTGATACTTTTATGCTAACTACTGAGAAAGATTTGGGAGACCTCTTCTCTGTCCATGTCTGGCACAATTATTGTGGCTTCGGGCCTAACTGGTACTTGAGCCGAATCAAAGTCCTCAACATAAACACAAACCAGTCATGGCTGTTTCTGTGTAGAAAATGGTTGGCCCTTGGCAGGCATAAGTACCAAATAGAATGGACTTTTGTGGCCATTGATCCACAAGATCCCATCAGCAGAATTGAATATCTATTGATAATGCTTAGCTATCACTTGTACCAAGACCACCTCTGGTTCTCTATCTTTGTCCGCAGCCTTGACAGCTCTTGGAACAGATTACAGAGGCTCTCCTGCTGCTTAGCGATACTTTTGGCCTCCCTGCTGGTCAACACAGTCATCTTCAATGCTAAGAAAGAAGAACAGATGTATCTCCTAGAACTGCAGTATTTGAGATCCATAACAGCCGGGGCTCTCGGTGCCCTTGTCTCCATTCCTGTGGGATGGATTGCAGTGAGTTTGTTTAAATACTCCATGAGGGGATCTTCCCAGTGTAATTTCGCACAGGGTCAGGGGAAGAAAAACTTCATTTACATGCTCAAAAGCCTTCCTGAAGAAGGTGCCCAACTTTCAGAGAGAAAGTCACAGCAGCTTTCAGCCACGGATAACAATTTCAGTAATAATTATGCAACGGAAAAGAAAGCAACTTTGGGTAACACTCAGAAATTGCAATGGCGCATTTGTTTGTCCTGCAGCGCATGGTTGTTTGTCTTCCTCATATCTGGGGTCGCATCATTTTTCATCACATCCATCGGCCTGTCTTTTGATAACAAAACGTCCACTGAATGGTTAATAGCTGCTCTGGTATCGTTTTGCCTCCACGTGAGCTTCTTTGAGACCTTACAAATTGTTATTTTCTCCAGCTGGAGTATCTGTTGGACAAAATACTGTGCAAACATCCCCTGGCAAAGCTACCAAGAGATGACATTCAAGCCCAGAATGATGGAAGCTGACAAGATGGTGGAGTTGCACAACAACCTTGTGAAACTGAGAGCTTCCAAGAAATACCAACCAATCAAAGAGGAGGATGTTATGGCCTTGCAAAAGAAGCAGATGATTCAACATCTAGCTTACAAATACGTGAAGGACATGATCTGTCATTTTATGTTCTTGTTTTTAATTTTTACCATCTCGGACCCAGTAGATCAGGTTACTACATCCTTCTTTTACAACCAAGCCATGTCTAGAACATTTTCTCCTAATTTATCTGATTTGAATGAAGTACAGGATGTTTACAGATGGATAAACAACAGCTTTCTGCCACTGATACACAACCCCTATCACCCAAGCTATCTTCTGAACACCTGGTCCAACATCCTGGGATTGCCCAGAATGAGGCAAATAAGAAGGAAATCTGCTGACAGGTGTCTTCTTCCCCACGAATTGAACAACATGTTTTTGCTGCATGATGTTCACTGCAAGAATAAATATGGATTTAGCCAGGAAGATCAAAGTAATTATATGGGCTCGTGGTCAACTCCTGGCGACACCTCAGTTCCCAAGAACCCTGCTGAGTTTTTAGGCTTCAGTTATGAGCCAAGTAGTACCCAATGGGAGTACCTCTCCTATGGACAATTCAATGACTATCCTTCCAGGGGATATACTTTTTATTTTTTTCCCGAAGAACCCCAGGTGAATTCAACAGAAAGGTTGGAAGCTTTGGAAATGAAAAGCTGGATTGACAACAAGACGTGGGCGGTGATTTTTGAACTAACAACTTTTAACGTGGACGTCAATATGTTCTGCAGCATTTCTGTCATTTTTGAACTTTCTTTACTTGGCCCTGTAAATGCCAGCGTTGTTTTGCATTCTTACACTCTCTCCTTTTTCACACATCAAAGCCTGAGCCAGATTGTCTTCTTTTGCCTAACGATATACATCCTCATTGTTTATATTGCAGATGAATGTCGCACAGTGTACCGAGAACGACTGAGCTATTTTACCCTTGCTACCAACCTGATCAACTTTGGGATAAAGACAATCTGCATTCTCTTTCTGGTGATGTTTTTGTGCAAATTCAAGCTTTCTTCTGACTTGATGCAATTTTACTTACTTCATTCCCAAGAGTTCATTCCATTCCATACGGCTTCCCAATTTGACCAGACCGTCAGAGATATACTGGGGATTTTGGAGTTCTTCCTGGTTCTGAAAATATATCGCTATGTCAGATTTCTGTATGATTTACGCTTAGCCCAAAAATCTCTCAGAACAGCCCTCCCGGGTATCATCAATATAATCATTATGGGTGGCATATTTTTCAGTGCATATATGTCACTTGGATATGTGGGATTTGGCCAACATGAATGGAATTTCCGTACCATTATGTATTCCTTCATGACAGTGTTGTCTTATTGTGCCTTAAATTTTCAGAACACTGAATTTTTGTCTGACAAATTTCTAGGAGGACTTTTTTTAGGATCCTTTTTCTTGGTGATGATCTGCATTTTTGTCAATTTCAGTCAAGTCATCATCATGTCAGCTCACTTTGACATGAAGGAAATTGTTTACAACGAACCTTCCAATGAAGCCGAGGTAATGTATTTTATACTCCAGAAGATGTACAGAATGTGGTATTTTGCTAACACTGGTGCCTACACAAAATCAGAGACTGATCTTTTTAACTCTGTACTGTATGGCAAATTTAAGAACCAAAGAAGACAGCCCTTGAAAAAAAACTTGAGAAAGAAAGAAAGGGTTTATGTTGTTATTTGAGGAAAACTGTCAAGACGTTTGCGTTAATTTATTTGTTGGGTGATTCCTTTGGATCAGACTGAATTCCCAAACCGTCTTCTAACTCTCATCCTAGATAGTCTTCTGCTGCTTTGATTGAAAATGGCCTTTATGTGTTATTCTGGAAGCCCTACAGCAGCTGAGTTCCTAGCTCTGGGCTAGTGACTAACCTGGTTTTCATCAGTAAAAAAAGTTGAATGACAGAAGATAGGACTGAAGTCCTTTCTGGGGAAACATTTGTCTTGCTCAAAATCAGTTCAGAATGAGGATTTCAAGAAGCAACTATGGTCTGACCAACTCATCCAATCACATTGCGCAAAGCAGAAGAAACCAGAAGGTGGTTTTACAACACAGAAATGAGAAAAAAACCCAAGTACATTTTTGATCACTAGATCCTTCATTGGGGCCAATCCATGCTGTACCCTTTTTGGAAGGTCAACACGCTGGTGGAAAGTTCTCCACATCCAGATCAGCTGCTACAGAGAAACAAGACACCACCACGATACCCTATAGAACAGGGGTCTCCAACCTTGGCAACTTTACGACTTGTGGACTTCAACACCCAGAATTCTTCAGCCAGCATTCTGGGAGTTGAAGCCCACAAGTCATAAAGCTGCCAAGGTTGGAGACCCCTGTTCTATAGAATGTGCAGAAACACTGGATACCCAGAGAGTAGAAATGTTTGCAAGTGGTTCTACAGGGGCGATGGAGATATAGAGATCAAGAAATTCAAGATGGTGGCTCTGATTACCTGACTGACACCTGGCTCTTCCTAATGTGCTTCCTGCCAGTGAGGCGTGTTAGAAAGGTTACTTCAACTCACAGCCTCTCACTTATGCTTTTGATCTCCTCTCCTACTAATACTCCCAGATGTACAGTACTATATATAGATATATATATATGTATCTTTTGTGGGATTAGGTTCCTAAAAATGCTATGCAATTGGGGTACTCCTTTACTGAAATCTTCAACTTTTTCCTCCTGACTATCTTGTCTGGTTCTTTCCTTTCTTTATCCTCAGTTTCTTATTTTAGCATAGTTTTTTTTTTCTAGGATTGCCATCTTTTTGCATGTTATATGATATACTGTATGACATGTAGTGAAGTGAAAGTTCTTTTTTTAATCAGTCACTTATAAGCATATCTCTGTGTTAAAAATTTCCCTGTTTATCTCAATAAATACAACAAAAGTAGTTTTGTTCAAGTAGTCTTTGATTGATATGAATTGTTCTTGTTATACCTTTCTGGAATGTTTCCAATTTGATTTCTACCTCCCTTTTCAGTTTGGAATAGCAGCAGCTGTTAGCACTTAGACTTATATACCGCTTTATAGTGCTTTCCAGCCCTCTCTAAGCAGTTTACAGAGTCAGCATATTGCCCCCAACAATCTGGGTCCTCATTTACTGGTCTCAGAAAGAGGGAAGGCTGAGTCAACCTTCAGCCAGTGAGTATCGAATTTAAGAATTCTTAAAATATCACCGTATTCTAGTTTACTGATGTAAAGTGCATAATGATGAAAGGATCAGAGCATGTACAGAGTGTAACCTAACTCAACTTTTGGTGTTGCTGCTGGGAGAAGCTTCATTGTAACTTAATGTGCCAACTGCAAAGATAAAAGGTTCCAGGCTAATTGCCAAGTTGGTCTCGCTTGTAACTTAAAATGTGTATTCTAAGCAACCTAATGTAAGATAGCATCCCATAACAAACCTCTGGGCTATATGCTAGAAAATGTATTCTTTTCTCCTTCTGAGGTCCACTGTTTTCGGAGCACTGAGAAAATCATGAAGTTTGCATGAACTAATGGATATGCAATTATGTTTCTAACACTAAGACGATTTGTGCAAGCTGTATAAACTATAAGAAGTTCATGAAAAAGTTTCCTTGCACGCCTGCTTTTCTCTCTCTGCTTTAAGGTGAGAGATAAAACGTTGCCCAGTTTTGCTTTTGGCCAAATATAAAGCTGATTATCAGTTGCCTCATGTTCAGAGTTTTATTTGATTTATCAAATTCTGAGCTGCACTCAAAAACTTTACAATGATGACGATGTTTGTCAGTGTATGAGTATTTATAAACTGGAATAGGCATAGCAACAGGTCAGCCAATGGGGGCTGTTTGGTAACTGAAACATAGTATTTGTTGTATGGGAGTAACAGTTTGGAGCCTGGGCATGGCCCAACTTAACTGTTCTGTATATAAAGAGCAAGAGGGCTTGTCTTGCCTCCATTTTCTTGCTTCAATAGAAGGCTTCCATTTACTTGCTTCCATTTTGAGCTTCCATTTTTGTGCAGTGTTTGTACATGCTATTTCTTCTCCTCTCTACAACATTGGAAAAACCTGCATGGGTATTGTATACATGCATCATATGTTATATAAATCGTATATAAATAATTTTTTTGCTGAATCATTTACTTCTGTGTGCTGGCTGGATTGCTACAAACCATCTCTGGGACAATGCTGTGGGTGATAAAACAGTCTTGTGACTGTTTCTCAGCACATTGAGAAAAACTCCGTATCCTGAGGAATCCCTGCCACTTAGAGCAGTGATTCTCCACGTTGGCCACTTTAAGATGTGTGGACTTCAACTCCCAGAACTCTCCAGCCAGCACTTTTAAGTCCACACATCTTAAAGTGACCCAGGTTGAGAAAAACTGACATAAGAGCAACATAATCAAAGGGTGGTCAGAATTACAACCCAACAGAACTCCAACAGAGGTTGCCCAGTTGCCAAATTCTAGAATCCTCATGGTCATTCCATCTACAGCAGTTAAGGCTGCTGACCCAAATCTTTCCAGATGCATTTCTTCTTCATGTTTAGGGTTTGTTTCCCATGGGCAGTCATCGTGCCTCTTTCTGTATGCCTGCCCCCACCACTGGTGACATCTAACCACACCTATTGGCAGGAAGAAGACAAACCCCAGACCTCGTCCTCCTGGGATGCTAACTGTGAGGGTGGTTCATTCAGAGTTGTAAAGCGTTTTTCAAGAACTTGGAAGCAACTGAGAGGTGGGCTTTCTCCACAGCATTGCTGTGTTTGGAGATCCATTTTGAGGCATCACAGGCTTCTGTGCTCAGGACATGTGGCGCTGGAGTTAGTCTTTGAAGAGCATGGCATCCGTCTTTCTCCAACCTCCACCCATATCACAATCCAGGATGTCTTCTGCTCCTGCAGTGTGCCTAATCATTTTCACCAACATCTGAGAATTAAGTTGCATTGTCAAGATGTTTCTCTGTTTCTGCTTTGGCCATCCACATTCTCCAAACATGACTGGAAACAAATGCAGCTAAGCTGCTGTTCATGCCTCGATAAAACAAGATGGTGCCATTGTTACAGTTATAGATGGGGTGGCCCTCCAGTCCTTTTCCTTCCCATCAGCCATCATCCAAATTTTTCACCCCGTAATTGCTACCGTGATGGTCGGCTGCCCCACAGGTTCTTCTGCTATTTCAGGCACTGTCAGATGGCGCTCTACACCCACCAAGGACGATGCCTTCCTTCCTTCCATGTCAAGCAAGGCCCTTTGATAGGGCATGCTTTGTATGCAGGCTTCATAGCACAAATCAATTGCACACGAATCGGCCAAATACGTATCATTTTAGAAACCAAAGTCAGTACTTATACCTCAAAGGTCCTGAAGTCTACAGTGGATTGCCTTCAAAGATTTTGTTTCCTTAAAAGAGTAAAAATCCAGGAATCTCATTATGTTAATCCTGTTTTAAATTACAGTAAAAAGGTCTCATTCATTCTCTCAGCTGATATTGAGGTGAATTGTCCAGAACCAAGGCAAACACATATAACTTGGAGAATCTATAAAGTTCCAGATATGAAGACTGGTCCAGACTGGTCAAAACCTTTGAACCTTCCTGGAATTGGGCAAAAAGATCTTTTAATTGTAAACATTCCTGCAGATAGCCTAGGTGAAGGCTTGTATTTATTCCATTTGACCATAACATTAGTCACAATGGACACTTTAGAGAAAGTTGAGGACTCCGATTCTGTGTTTGTCAGGATTAGACCCGACAGACTTTCAGCAGTTCTTGCGGGAGGTGATTTGCAGACAGTTGGATTTTCCGACCAATGGATTCTGAATGGATCTGCCTCTTCTGATCCAGATGCCCCCCGACCTTTTGAAGGCCTCACCTTCACTTGGTACTGCTCCAGACAAAAAGCAGACTATATTTCCATGACTTTGAGCGAGACTGGGAAATGTCATCCAGATCAGGCAGATTTGAAATGGACTGCTTCTTCAGAGCCAGTGCAGACAGTTCTACCTAGGACACTTCAAAAAAACGCCACGTACTATTTTCTTCTGGTGGTTCATAAAGGAAGGAGACAGGCTCAGGCTCAACAAAGGGTCCAGGTGCTTCCTGATGCTTGGCTAGCACTGAATCTCACCTGTATTGAGAACTGTGGAAGATCTGTGAATCCCACCGAAAGATTTTGCCTCTTTGGCAAATGCCTAAGTTGCAGAAGGTTTAATAGGCCCCGGCTTCGCTGGTCACTTTTTTCAGGAAATTCTTCGGAGCTCCAGTTTGATTGGGCCTCCAAAACTTCAACAGGCAGAACTAATCCATACCTCTGTATGAGACCGTTGAGTTTGATGCATATGGCGGAAATCTCCTTTAGACTTGTATTAAAAGCAAGCCTGGAGGGACATGAGTCGTTGCTCTTTAACTATTCATTTGTTGTAAATATACCTCCGGCACTTGGAAAGTGCAGCCTTAACCCTCCTACAGGAATAGCTTTTCTAACAAAATTCTCTGTTCACTGTAGTGGGTTTAGTGATCAACATTTGCCTCTTACCTATAAGGTCAAAGTGGCATTAGATTCCATGGAAATGCCTATTGGAGAAAACAGTACCTTGGGTACCGTTGTCTATTTTGGTGATCAATCCAAAAGTCCACCATCTTTTTTACCCGTTGGTGTACCTTCTAAGCAATATCTCTTGAATTTATATGTCCAAGTATACGATGATCTTGGTGCTTATTCGCAAATTACACTACCCACCACAGTGCACAGCCCATTGAAAGCCAAGGACCCAGATGCTGTGTTAAAGGAATTGCATAGCCTAACCGGTGGAATATCGGCTCCCATCTCATATTTTTTCAACCGTGGGAATTATTTTAGCATGGGATATTTTGTTCACATGGTGGCTTCTGCTTTAAATGATCTAGAAGTTCTTCCAAGACTTCAGTCCTCTAAGACCAAACTGCGTGAAAGTCTTGTAAATCATTTGGCTGGGATCCCAACGATGAATATAATGGAGGCAAATCACGTGATCTCAAGTATTTTGCAGATAACCCAAGAAATTGGAGAAATCAACAGGAAATCACAGTTTCTTGTAGTTCGAAAGCTCAAGGACGTGTCTGATGGATTGAGAAGATATAGCAGAGAAAATGGAAGTTCTAAGGAAATTAATGATCTTGGAACTGCTATTCTTATGGGGTTATCCAATATCTGGAAAGCTTCTCTGTTAAAAAACCCACAAAGCCACAGAATTATAACTGAGGAAACCATGTCTGTCACTGAAATTTTAGCAGACCTCCTTTTACAAGGCAAAGTCCCAGGAGAACATGAAACGATCATAGGAGTTGATGACTGGACCATCACATTAAGGAAAGAAGAAAAGCGGGATATTTCTGAAACTTTTGCTAAGAGAAGAGACTGCCAAAACTGTTTCTATCCCAAAATGAAACAAGTGGATAATGACCAGTTGTCCGATGATGCAGTAATTTCTATGGTGCTTTATGAGTTTGACAAGAATCCATTTTTCTGGTTGCCATCTTCGGATGATATAAGCACAAGGGTGGCAGGGTTCAAAATGGCGGGAATGAAATCTAACGGCGATGTGATTGAAATCGTGCCCGACGTGGCTGAAATGATCCTGACCAGAAATGAGGAAAAGATAGCTGTATTTGAGATGGTAGTGGAACGCAGCCAAAACTTCCCTGAAGCATCTGGAGGATTCAGTTTTGAAGTTTACAGAAACTCCAGAGACATCTTAATCCAGATAGTGACAGAACTAAAGCTTACTTTCCAGGTTTCTATATATGTGGGTCTCAAGCTTAGCCATCCTCCCATAGCTATTTTTAATGTTTCCCACAATAAGCCAGTGATCTGGAGGACTAAGAATTCCACAGGGGATGATTGTGTATTTCAGATGCCTTACATTTTTTGCCTTTCACAGACATTACTCAAATCTGTGTTCCAAGGCAGCAAAGCTGAAAAACAAAACATTTCCATTGTTTTCCAGTCCAACCACTTTCTGGGGATCCAGAGATTTGGTCTCACACTGTTTACAGCGGACTGCTTGTATCTGGATGACGCCCAAGCAGTTTGGAGACAAGAGAAGTGTCATCTTGGACCTCAGACCACATGGCAAAAGTTACACTGCGTCTGTGCAGGCAAAAGACGCACCACGAGGACCGTTGACCCACCCACAGGAAGAAACGCCACAGGAAACATTACATTTTTAGCAGGGAAAGTGACCGTTTATCCTGATCTGGCAGAGATGAGAACGATCCAGTTGGCTCAAATCCAGAAAAACCCAGTAATAATCTTGACCGTAGTTTTCATTTTTTTTACCTACATCCTGTTGGCTATTTGGGCAATGAGAAAAGATAAGGCTGATGTAGAAAGCAGAGCCCATGCCATTGTCTTGCCTGATAATGACCCCTTTGATAAAATTTGCTACTTGGTCACCGTCTACACAGGCAGCCGCTTTGGGGCAGGAACAACAGCCTCCGTTTTCATCCAATTGATAGGGGATGAAGCCGTCAGTGACGTCCATCGCTTGAGCCACCCTGAACACGTGCCTTTCCTCCGTGGATCCATCGATACCTTTCTCCTGACTAGTAAGATTGACCTGGGAGACATTTATTGCCTTCAAGCTTGGCACGATAACGCCGGCTCGTCCCCTAACTGGTTCCTGAGTAGGGTCAAGGTGGAAAATATGTACACCAAGCGGTCATGGATGTTTGTGTGCCGGAAATGGCTCGCTCTGGATAAAGACAACGGTCTGATTGAGAGGGTGTTTATTGTGGTCCAGCCATCAGCCCTTTTAAACAAGATGGATTTTTTCCTCATCTGCTTTGCCAAGGACCTTGTGGACAATCACCTATGGTTCTCCCCTTTTGCCCAGGTGTGCACTGGCTCTTTCAACAGGCTTCAAAGGCTGTCTTGCTGTTTAGCCACTCTCTTCTGCATCCTGCTAATCAACATGATGTTTTTCAAGGCAGACGTGGATCAGCAGATGTATCCAGGACAGTTGCAGTATCTGAGGCTTCTAATTATTGGTATCCAGAGCGCTTTCATTTCGGTCCCTTTGCAGATGGTTATAACCGCTCTGTTCAAATATTCGCAGAAGGAGCCCTCTGACCAGAAGGCTACCGAAACACAGCGAAACGTGTATTCTGATTTAACGACGGGAAATCTGAGGAACTGGAAAGAACTCTTGCAGAAATGTTACCTTCTAGAAACGGCTTCAAAATCCTCAGGGCCTGGTTTTCCAGACGGCGGCTTTTCCGCTGCCTCCAATCCCCCAATCCTGACAGAACAGAAAAAAATTAGGTGGCGGCAGAGAACAAAAACCCGATACAACTGCACGATTCCAGAAGGGGATGCCAATATAATTTCAACAGAGGAAGAGGCTTCGCCAGTTGGCCATACCAACCTCAATTTTAACAACAATTACGTGGAGAAGGAAGCAGGCCAGAAAACAAGGCCTCTCAATACTCCCAGCATGCTTTTCTTCAAAAGGCCCCAGATCATATCTTGGTGGAACAAGTACGCTTCATGGGTGCTAGTCTTGGTGATTTCTGCCACATCTTCTTTTTCTATCATATTATACGGCACATCTCAGGACTACAAAACCTCTTTAGAATGGCTGGCGGCCTCCGCCGTCTCGCTCCTTGTCAGCATGTTCTTCCTTCAAATGCTGAACATTCTTTTTTTTTCAGCCTTAAAATCGCTTCATCCCAATTCCTGCGAAAACATTCCATGGTCAATCAGAGAAACTTTCCTCGAGATTAAACTGAACGAACCCAGTATGAATGCGGACGACATGCGAGAACTGCATTATGACCTTGTAAAAATGAGAGGCAGAAAGCAGTACCAGCCTTTGGAAGAAGACGAGATCACCATTTTTAAGAAAAGAGAGAAGATCCAACACCAAGCCTTCGTTTTCCTAAAGGATGTCCTGTGCCACTTTGTCTTTTTAATCCTTATTTTGAACATTGCCTACTCCATGGAAAACACCACCAGTTTTTACTACAATCAAAATATGAACTCAAAATTGTCTAAGGAGCTTTTTGAAGTTGGTAAAATAAAGGGGATCTATCTCTGGTTGAGAGAGGTCTTTCTGCACTTGATTCACAACCCCCTGAAGCCGACCTTTCTCCCAGACACCTGGTCCAAAATCCTGGGCTTACCCAAAATGCGGCAAATAAGAGCAAAGCATACGGAAAAAGAGTGCTTCTATCCGCACAGTTTCGTAAATAAATTTGTGATTAGTAAAAGCCACTGCCTTCACAGATACGGTGCCGATGAAGAGGATCGGAGGAATTACCTTGGATCATGGAAGAACCCAGTTAATGACTCCGTGGTGAATCATTTGGGCAATTTCACGGGCTTCACCTACCACAAAGTCAGAGATTTTTGGGGATACAATTCCTACGGAGAGCAAAATGTATACGAAGCAGGAGGCTATACTGTTAATTTTTATCCTCAGGAGACTCTCTCCGAATCAATGAAAAGAATGGCATCTTTGGAAGAAAACAGCTGGCTTGATGAAAACACTTGGGCACTAATAGTTGAGATGACAACGTTTAACTCTGATACCGACTTATTTTGCAGCATATCGGTGATTTTCGAACTTTCCCATTTAGGCCCGATTAACACAACTTTGTGGATCCACTCCTATACACTCCCCATTTTCAAGCAGCTGGACCGAAGGGAAAAGTTTGTTTTCATCCTGGTGGGCTACATGCTCGTTTTTTACATCATTGACGAGTTTTGCGTAGTGGAGCAACAGAGGCTCAACTACCTAAAAAATGTTTCCAATTTAATTAACTTCGGCATAAAGGCTGTGTGTTGTTTTTTCCTTCTGCAACTTGCATTCAAATTCAAACTGGCTTCTAGCCTTATCGAGCTCTACCTCCATCAACCAAACCAGTACATCCCCTTCCATAAAGTTTCTTTCGTCGATAAAACTTTGAGGATCACTCTAGGGTTTCTGGCCTTTCTGATCGTCCTGAAAACTCTTAGGTACTCTCGCTTCTTTTACGACGTGCGCCTGGCCCAGAGGTCCATTCTGGCTGCCCTGCCGGGTATCTGCTCCATGGCCTTAGTGGTGGCCGTCTACTTCTTCGTCTACATGGCCTTTGGCTACCTTGTCTTTGGCCAGTACGAATGGAACTACAACATGATGACCCATTCGGCACAGACCGTCTTCTCCTACTGTGTTTCGGCTTTTAAAGACACAGCTTTCAGATCCAACCGAGCTCTGGGTGGGCTCTTCCTGGCCTCCTTCATGATGGTGATGATTTGTGTTTTGATCAATTTATTCCAAGCAGTGATTATGTCCGCCTACGAGGACATGAAACAGCCGGTTTACGAAGAGCCTTCCGACGAAGCTGAAGTGGTGAATTTTCTCTTCCATAAAATCCGTCGAATATGGGCTTTCATCACTTTCAGGCCGGTATCGACGACCGATACGGAACTTTTTAATCGGGTCCTTTTTGGGCTTCCTGAGCGCAGAAACATGCATCACCTTGGACTCAAATCCCGGAAAATAAATGGGAAGAAAATGGTGTATCTTGTCATTTGAGTGCTGGTTCCAAAAAACAAAACAAAAAAAAAAGGAAAAAGAAGTGAGGACGAATGAATCGCTCAAATCAGGACTCAAATTTCTCAAATCCTCTTTTTCCAGGCATTACCCTCAGCCTAGACTCTCTTTGCTTTATTCACAGCACAATCTTCTGGAATAATTATTCTTTAATTGTTGGCAAGTGTACATACCGCCAATCGGGATGAAAAATGAATACACCATACTTTTTAATGTAACTTTTTAAAAACCTCTGTATTTATTTCAGAGAGGTTGTTTAAGCAAGCTCTCTTCTCATTCCTTCATTTTTCAAAGGGCAGCATTAGTTGACATTTTCAACAAAAACCCGTGGCTGAACTGTCATCTGAAGCATCTTTCTTGGAGAGGAAGAACCGAAACTTAAAAGTCAAGTATTCAACGCAAGAAACATTGATAATTTTTTTAAAAGTTTCAGGGGGAATTCCATATACATTATTAGAGCACCATAACTGCCAAAGAATGGCCACATTCTTCAAGATTAAAGAATATTTTAAGTCTTTCGATCATCCTGTTTTCATTCTTAACATTTTCAAAGCTGCTATTCCACGTTCTGCCTTAGGAATTTGGCACAATAAAGTGTTGGCATCCATTGGGGGTGTCGGCAAAGTGGATAATAAGTAATAATCACAGTGTGCACATGTGAGGGCACAGGTGTATAAAGGTAGTAATACCCTTTTGTTTAGTGATCATTTGAAATTACAACTTGCAGTGAAAAAAATGGCTTATGACCGTTTTCACATTTATGACCATATGTGTTTGTGTGTGCATGCGCACACCCACACACTAAAAATGTCCTTTTCTCACACTTGGACACATCCCTACAAATCTTCCTGCCAGCACAGTGGACATACTGTAGCTTGCCACACAGCCCACTTCATCAATTCTTTTCCAAGGTTTCCAGTGCTCTCCTCACCTCCCGTCCTGGGATTACCTGGTGGTGTCCCATCTGAGGAAACCTCTGCAGGTTCAGCTCTGCTCCTCCCGGTGTGCTGCTCCCTCCAGCAACTGGACAAGTGTCCCTTGGCTGAAGTGGGTAGGCAGGTAGAGGAGTCTTGCCTTATCCCAGAGGTGAAATTCAGCAGGTTCTAGCAGGTTCTCTAGAACTGGTAGTAAGTTTTCTAAGCAGTTTGGAGAACCGGTTGTTAGAAGAAATCTCCTGTTGTTTTTTCCCCCCACTTTACGGGGTTAATCCTGTAAGGAAGGCAGGAAAGAAACATCCTGGGGTTGTTTCTAGCCTAATCTTTATCGCCCTGCTTACA
>JAEANM010005278.1:7344-19794 GCA_017656035.1 Myanophis thanlyinensis
AGAGAGAGAGAGAGAGAGAGAGAGAGTCACATGGATGGGTTTGTCAAAAAATATTCCAATGGTGTGCTATAATGTACACTGCTTACCTTTGTTTTTATCTTTCCTTTGTGCTGTAATTTACATTGTCTACTCTTAAGAGAATATAAGCTACAACTCTATCTTTGTTGAGCATTGCCCAATAAATTGTCAAAGCTTTGCCTAGAGCCCAATCTGTACTGCATTACAGCATGCACACTAATCAAACTATGTTACATCTTCAAAATGATTTGATTGCTCTAATGAGCCAGATCTGGGGCACAACTTCAGTTAAAAGTAAATGTCTTCTGTAATTGATGACCATTCTCTCATCAATGTATAGGAATTTGAGCCCATCCCTTCAGTGCTAAACTGCCAGTAACTCCTGTGTATTTTCTAGCATAAATTATCTGATTCAGGCCCTGCCACAATATTTCTATGAAGTTGCGATTGGCTTTTGCTACTTCATTGTATTCCAAACCTTCAAATTCTCTTTTTTTTCAATATTTTTTTAATTTTTTAATTTAAAATGTTAAAATACAAACTCTAAAATGGGGGGGGGGGAATACAAAACCAAAGCAAAACTAGAAAAAAGAAAAGAAATGTGCATAAAAGTAAAAAAAGCAAACATACATATAAATTGCCCACCCTACCCTGTAAAATGCTGATAAATATATTTCAAGAATAATAGTTCATCCCCTTGCAAAACAGGCATATCAAATTTTCAATTCATTCATTCCTGACGAGTCTCTTCTTTGGTAGTACTGCATGTACTGCATAGTTAGTATTCTTATCTTATTCCTTGGTTTACCCGTATTCTAGCTGCAACTAACCAACAGCCTGCTATTCTTCTGCAGAATTTCATGATACAAAGCAGAATTCATGCTTCCTCCACTGATAGCAAATTGTCCAGATCCTGACACAGTAGAATAACCACAAACCATGACATTATTGTCTCAATGCTTGTCAGATGGTATCAGGTTTTTACTGCAAAACATATTGTGGTTTCCACCAAACGTAACAACTGGCATTACCAGTCTTCCCTCACAGGACAAGGCAAAAACTTTAAATTTCCAAGCACACAAAAGTTCATATAAGTATGTTTATTGTAGAAAAATTATGAAGTCATTACAAAAGAATTTCAGCAAATAATGTATATCTAAGGTGAACTCAATTTATAATGAATTTGCTGTTCAAATATTGGTATATCTTCCTTTCATTCTCTAAATGTAGAAGGCTATCTTTTGGATGGGAGGTATAGTTTTAACACTTTCTTGATTTTGGTAATTGACTGGTCGTGAATTAGCCTTATTGCTAAAAGAGAAAAATGAAAGAGAACTGAACTGATAGGTATCAAGTTACATTTTAGTGGAAGTCACCAGGAATTTCTTTTGATCATAATGCCTGTAGAATCTGCTTGAAGAATTTCACTGATGAGGAGAGTCAAAGGTAGTGAAATATATAAATGACAAGGCTGATTCAAATCAGCCTTGATTATTTAATTGTGTATTCATATAATTAGTCCATTAATTGAACTGATTGAATTAGAGAAGCAATTACTTTTTCATAGTTATCCATGCTGTGGATGTGGGATGATGTTTGAAATAAAGGAAACATATCTCACCCTTTAGTACTATTTGTGCAGTCAGATTCCCTTTATACCTCATTATGACCTACATGAAACTCTTATGATGATCAAAAGACATATGAAAATTTAGAAAACCCAAAAGTTGTCAAATACTTTCCCACAGAACAATTTGCCTACTATTCAGGAAATAGCATATCAGAGATGAAAAGAGGAAAAATAATGCTTGCTTGCTGGTGGTACTGCTAATTATTTAGAGGTCAGTAAAATAGAAGATATAAAAGTTAGTGTTTCTAGAACTGTATTTCTAATAATATCCACTGCCAATAATATCCAAGACCATTAGCTGAAGAAATCCTGGGAACATCATCATTACCATCAGCAACAACCACCACAAAATTGTATAGGAACCACACAAGAAGAGTAAGAGAAATCTTGTCACATGTACACATTGCTGTCCTTGGAACAAGCGAAGGATCCCTAATTAAAATGACTCAGTTCCCTTTCAAGAACCAATATTCTATGGAAAGATAAATGTAATCAAGAATCTGTATATATCAGAATTAAAATGACATGTTCAAAATAGAAACAATAAAAGAACAACAACAATGCTGCTTTTAATAGCACATCGTAGAATCATAAATGTATAAGATGCTGCTCAATTATTCTGTTTGTCCTGGGGGATAGCAGTTGATTAAAATTATATTTCTGTTAATTAATACAATTTATTAACAAGTCCTTGGATCATTCATGACTGGTATGATTCAGATGAAATTATAATAAAAGAATGGGAAAATACTTAGATACCAACTTTGAACCTATAAGAACTAAAGATATACCTACCAGGAAACATCTGTTTAAAGAAATGTTTATAAATTTCAGGACTGCGTTCCTCCAGGGCTATTATTATTTATCACAGCTTTATATAATTAGTAAATACCATTTATTTATTTATTCATTAAAAATTAGTAGCTACCACCTCCAGTAGATTTCAATTGGTGTACAACTTTTTTAAAAAATCATAAGAATAGCCAGAAACATTAACCTTACTAAAGCATTAGGATTTTTTTCCCCCAGTTTGGAAACAGAACAAAATACCATTCAAAATTTCTTGGGCAAACTTATCCTTTGTTATTCTTTTCTGTTAGAGAGAAGGTATTGGCTAAGCTTTAATTCCTGATTGCTATTCATTATCTGGTCCACTTCCTGCCTTTTTTTCAAATGCCCATTAATTGAAAAAATAAAATTATAAATTACGTATATGCTCCACCAATGTCAACATTTTAAAATACTGATTTGTTAAGCAAATCACAATGGACCATTCAGGGAGGATATCATGTGTGACCATGCATGTGAGGTTGCCATAATCACAAGCAGGGTCCTGAGCACCCAGATTATGATCACTTGACCACAGAGACGTTGCAACGGCTGGAATTTTGAGAACTTGTTGGAACTGGTTCAACACTGTTGCAAGTTTGAATCATTGTTGAACGAATGGTCATTAAATAAAGACTCTGTAATCTGACAGAAGCATTCCTCAGCAAAAATTGTTTAACTACTTTAAAATAACTGTCAATGTAACCTTAAAAGGCTTTGACAAATGGTGGGATTACATGAATTGAGAGAAGGAAGATTGTGTTAGTATTTCTCCAATATCCGAAATCAATGAAATTTTTCATATGCATCTATATTACACTATAAACTTCTATAATCCTGGAGCACTGGGGAAGTACCTGTGGATTGGAAAGGAGCTGATGTTGTTCCCATCTTCAAGAAAGTGGGGGGTGGGTAGGAACATACCCAGGAAACTACAGACCAATCAGTCTAACATCAATATCTAGGATGATTATGAAACAGTTTATCAAAAAACAGATCTGCGAAAAACTAGAAGCAAATAAAGTTATAACGTATGCAACATGAGTTTGTTAAAAACAGATCATGCCAAACCAATTTTATTTCATTCTTTGATAAAGTCAATAAATTAGTAGACCAGTGAAATGCTGTGGACATAGTATACTTAGTTTTCAGTGAAATATTTGACAAAGTAGACCACAACCTACTTCTTGGTAAGCTAGAAAAATATGGAATAAACAATATCACCGCCAGATGGATTTTAGCTGGCTGACAAACCATACTCAACTAGTAGTCCTTAATGGTAAACATCCACATGAAGAGAAGTAAGTAGTGGGGTACCACAAGGCTCTGTCTTAGGCCCAGTACTCTTTAATATCTTCATAAATGACTTAGATGTGGGAATAGAAGGGGAACTCATCAAATTTGCAGATGACAGTAAACTGGCAGGAATCACCAACACCCCAGAAGACAAGCTCAGGATCCAGAAAGATCTTGACAAACTTGAACAATGGGCCCTATCCAACAAAATGAATTTCAATGTTGAGAAAAGCAAAGTTTTACATTTTATCAGGAAAAAGTCTAGCCAGTCACTTATCTAAAATGGTATGGGTTCTCCTGGTTCAGCAGGGGGCTGGACTAGAAGACCTCCAAGGTCCCTTCCAGCTCATTCTACTCTAAATACCACAAAAGTATTTTATAGCATAACAAGTTGGAAAAGTAGGAGACAAAATAAATTGATCAATATGTAAGTTACTATCATACTTTTATCTCAGAAACTCTGGGAATCTGTCAAGACCACTGACAATTCAGCCATCACTCTCATGACAGAAGAACAGCTTCCAGGAAAGAGCAATAAAACATATGATTTCACTGAAGCAATGACTTTAAAAAGAATGTACCCTTTAGACACACTTCAAACCCCCATGAAAAAGAACAGTCAGAGCTCTAATAGGAATAATAGCTTGTTTGCTCACTATTAATAGTCCATGCACTAGGACATCTTGTATTCATAGCTATTCCACAGTCAATTTGCTTATTATGTTCACAACTCTTTGGGGCTGTGCCACACGTAAAAATCTGAGCAGGATTGTATAAAGCATGCAGAGGTTCTTGGTGAAGCTTGTTGGGATGAGTGAGTCCCCTTCTTGAAGCTCTGAGGCAGCTGTATCCTCCAGAAGGCTGTCTGAAGATTTCACAAGTTGTATCTGCTTACACATGTATGTGCAGGGCAGGCCCAGTGGAAAGTTGTCTGTGCATGCACATGCTAGCAATTTAGAAAAGTCCTCAAAGCAGCCACATGGAGTTTTTTAAGAGTTATCTCAACTTTAAGACATGTTTTGCTTAGGCAACGCACTTCACACACTTCACTTCTTTAAATGCCTGATAAAGTGGTTGAAATCACTAAAAGTGCTGGGTTTGCATTAACAGGTTACACCAAAAAGAAATAGCCCAAAATTAACCATCCAAATTTAGTATACTGGACAATTCCAGTATTTCACTCATGCAGTTAAGCCTAATATGCACGCGGACTAATAGTAAACTTGCTGGGTGAAACCAAGGAACAGAAACTAAGAAATAATTAATTTACTGAGCTCTGATGTGGACAAATTGAGGGAATTGTCAGCTTCCACAAGATATCAGGAAAGTATTCAATGAAAGCAAGCAAAATGAGCCCTTCCCTCTTCCAATTATACTTCTTAACAGAGGACCAAAAATATAAGCACGCATCTCTTCTGTACAAATTATTGTTCTTGCTCCATTCCTTTCCAAAAACACAAACAAACAAACAAAATTAATGGAGAAGTTTAACAAAACAGTGAAGAATGAAAGTAAGACAGAAAGAACAAAGCTAGCATCGTCATGGATACACCCAGTAAATTCTAAGACTGACCATTGAGATTGAATATATATTTGCAAATTGATTCTTAGTGGGTGCAGAAATTGTATTTGGTTGCATCTAGGGTTCATTCAGATTGCTATGATGAAGGAATAGCAAATAATTATTGGTGTTCATATATATCATTCAAAGATATACTGTATATTCTATCAGTTTCTATTCTTGGAACAGGGAGGTCCCCTAATAAATGCAAAAGTGAAGGCATGCTATATTAACAGTATTTCCTTGGCTGACTTATTTTCATCAAGTATATTTACCAAGTCTACCATGGCATTGCCACTTTAATGATGCAGTCTTTTGTTCAAATCTTCTGTTCGCCTTTGTCACTTGCAAATCCCTACCATCATCCTGATTCTCTGCCTAACATAAATGGCAAATCTGTTTCCATCATCTGGAACCTGTTAGCATTCAACTGGCCTGCAGAAAATCCTAGATTTAACACTTAAGCACAATGATAAAGAAATTGAAATCTATAAGCACATTTCAGGTTGTCATTCTGCCCCAAGCCAATTCCCTCTGGATGCAAATGTAAAGCAATTATTCAGAAGCAGGAAAGGAGAAGCTTCCATCCCAAAAAATCACCTTTCCACTCCACTGCAAGAAGTTACACAGGAGCAAGGCAGAAATCTGAAAAATCAATATCAGGCTCCATGCACAGTGTCATTTTTTTAATTTGAATATACATACACTGTAATTGCTCTGTTTTGCTTTAAATACCCGATGGCGGTACACTTCACAGTTGCTGATGCCGTAGCTTAGTCTTGGGGGATATAACATGAAAACAGCTTGATTGACAAAGGGAAGTTCAATTTTTGAGTATATATAGCTTACTGCAGCTTTTAGTACCACAAAAGAATCAATAAAGCATGATTGGGAGAGGGAAAACTTGGGGGAGATGAAGAGGCAAGACTACCAGAAAAAGAGAAATGGATTAGAGATTCTGTACAGAAAATCCAGGTGGAGAGAAATTTATTCCCCATCCTAATGTAATTATTTATAAGGTCTCCTTGAGACAGAATATAATTGTTTATCATAAATATATACTAGCAGCATCCAGTTTCAATTTAGAGAAAAGACCTTAAAGTAATATTCATTTTTACTATTATATGTTATTCGAATTAACTGATTACCATCACCTTTGAATATTGTTGTGTAAAGGATAGTTAATCAATCACTTATGTATCATGTACACTTAAATCATGCATAAATATTTTGTTGTTATTATGCTAGCAAAAATCATTCTAATCCTTCATATTTAGCATGCATCATGATGGCACACATTTCTTGGTCTACAGCAGGGGTTTCAAACTTAAACCCAGTGGGGGCCAGATCCATCCCACAGGGTGCTTAGATCAGGTCCACGGGCCCTGGAAACAGCAAAGGACCAGCCTGTCTCCCAGTGAAAATGGAATTGGGGAGGGCCTCAGGCGGTCCTCCCAAGCTTAGGTTTTGCTAACAAAGGTTGCAGGAGGGCATCACAGCCGAAAATGGAGCTTGGGAGCCTGTTTTTACTGGCAGAGCGCTTAGACCATCCACAGGCACTCCCGACATTGATCTGGCCACACTCACCCCAGTCCCCGAGGTTAAACAGAACCTTCTCAATGAAATCAAGTTTGACACCCCTGGCCTACAGCATTAACTAGTTTGTAGTATATGCTCAGTTTGGGTCCATACTAATTCAGTTTTCCTCTACCATTCAGGAATTCATAGGAGGGAAAATGAAGCTATGAATTCTTTTCTTCAACCAAATTTGGTTAAAACTAATACTATATTATCTGTACAATAAATAATCTGATACACAATTAGCAAAAAAAATCATAATTTCAAAAGGAACTTTCCAGAAATAATTTCTTTTCTCCCTCCTCTTAATTTTATTCATTTGCATTTTGCATTATATAAATCTACTAAGAATAATATTAATTTTAATATTTGCATTTGGAACAATGGGGGCAATTTGAATCATACACAATTTAGTGCCAAGACACTATATATTTTATCTTCCTTTTCTTTATTTCCACCTCTTTTTCTGGATGAGCCAGCAAACAAAATGTAGAAATATGCTTGGCCATCTTCTGTGTTTCAGTAGATAAAAACATTATTAAGACACTTACAGTAGACTCTGTTTTGCCTAAGAATCTTTTGCTTCCTATCTTCTTTTCTCCACTGCCTTCCTTTCCAAGAATCTAATTTGCACATCTCTCCCTTGACTGTTCTATAATGGAAAAGTTTGTTTGTTTGTCCACTTATGTGGTTGAGTACATAAATACTTTATGAAGTACATCCCAAGCAATTATAAACCAGTCCTGTAGGGAGAATGGATATACGCTTCGTGTTAAAAATTCTGTCTAACCATTCATTTTTAATTGTGCCAGATAGATATGTTTTTTTCCTACAAGTTCTGATGAAAGAGAATTCACTTTAGAAATTATTTTAAAGGACAAGAACCTTTAGAGAAATGTTTACCTGTGGAATGTGATATTCTTTTACTCATTCAATTGCAAGGTGGCAAGTTTATGAATGTGATTGTCTTATCTTTCATCCTGTGATCACCACTTCAGTAGCTTTCAGCCTCCTTGGCTTTTCACGCTCCAGATAAATCCTAGCTAAAAGGTATATTTTTCCCAATAGTATTTGGATGTGGATGTTGAGGAAAATCTTCAAAAATTACTGGAGAATTCTCCTTTCCTCTGGAGAAATTTTCAGGCATTGCCTCTGATCACCACTGGATGGAGAATTTTGATACATTATTTCAGACTGTAATGTTAATAACCCAGCATTAAGGTGTGCATGTCAGCTGAAACATTGCATCAAAATTCTCCATCCAATGTGTGGATAGAGGCAATGTCTGCAAATTTCTCCTGAAGTAATTTAATTCTCCAGTAGTTTTTCTAGTGAAACGGCTGGGCAATTTTTCTAGCAAAACTGCAAGTCTCTCAAACAAGTTGTTATGTGATAACTTGCAATATTGTTCAGGTACAGCTGTCTTGACATTCAGAGTTAAATCCTTATTTTAAGGGAAAATGGCTCAACAGGTAAGACTGAGTCCATTAACCTTGTATTGTATCATTTTTATTCTGTTCAGAGGTGAAATTCAGCAGGTTCTAGCAGGTTCACTAGAATTGGTAGTAAATTTTCTAAGCAGTTTGGAGAATCGGTTGTTAGAATAAATCTTTTGGTTTTCCACTTTACAGGGTTAATCCTGTAAGGAAGGCAGGAAAAAAACCATTCTGGTGTTGTTTCTAGCTAATCTTTATTGCCCTGCTTACAGAAACTGCCCACCCAGTCACATGACTCCCCCAGCCACGCCCACCAAGTCACGCCCACAGAACTGATAGTAAAAAAAATTTGAATTCCACCACTGTCTTGTGCACCTTTTTTCAAGACAATGTATCTACATGGCTATAAGAGAAATTATCTCAACAATTATTTATTCTACTTTAAAATAATTTTTTAAAAACTATTGTTCCATGTTAGTTTAGATATTTTATCTATATAGAGTTGCTTAAAATAGGCTTCTGCCATGTATTCTACTATAATTTGGAGGCAAAGCCCACATCTTATTTTAAGTCATCAGCTGCTTTCTAAATGTTAGCCATAAAATGGCATATTGGTAATTGTCACTAGACCCTGAAAGAGGTGGTACGTGAGTAATATTTATAGAAATGCAAGAGAATCCTTTATATAACGTGGACAAATGTTCCTCTAGAATCAGAAATTCGATTAGCTTTTCAGTGCCAACTCTGCATGCAGCAAAATATTTCAGATTTAATAATAATAGAGAATGCATTGCAACTTAGACGTTTTTACAAACATAACAGAATATAAACTATTAAATGCAATTTCTTCTTGCCTATAAGGCATAAAACAAAGAACTTTACAGTAAAGCAAATGTACTTAAATGTTCTTAATTATTGCACACAAAATTCCCAAGATCTGTAAATTATGGAGAAATTGCCCATACATAATAATTTTCCTGTTTGGTATGCATGAAATGGACCTGAGTACTATCTATAGCAAGCTTAAATAATTTTTGTTTTAATGAGACAAACTAAATAATGTTTCAATGTTTTTCCTGCCTTAAGTAAAAATATTGTAATGTGTATATAATCTTTTATGGTTGAGGCTGTGATTTGTCCTTATCCAATTGCGCAAAGTGGAAGAAACTATTCTCATTTTGCAGAGTTGTAGGGTTTTAAACAGGTAAATAGGAGTTTTAAGCATCTGCAAAGCTGAAGATAACACTGTTACCATCAAAGTACCCCATAATTCATTCCCTTTTAAGGTCTTTGAATTAAAAAATGTCTGCAGTACATGGGTTTATGGGTTGTGCTCAGATATAGGTGACACCATCTATGGTGATTGTCATCATCCAGGTCATGGTTGTCCCAAAGAAGCTTTTCAAGAGGCAACTGGACTTTCTTGTTTTTTAAAGAAAAAAACTAATATTTTAATCTTGTAAACATATTTTAATGCTTACAACTACACTTAACATGCCAAGAAACATGCCAACTTTTTCTGACTGCACCCCTGAAATTCAAAGACCTGGAAAGGACTGTTGGGAATCCCTCACCATTATTTTCTATACCCAAGTTTGCCAATAGTTGAATTGTTGTCACTTAGAACACATTTCCTGTAACAATAAAATGAAGAATTCTAAAGACTGTCTCCAGTCACATCATTTCTCTTAATTGGACTAATCTCTACTTCTATCCACCTCCAGGATTCTTTCTTTATCTGGACAATCTGTTGAATTTTGACATCTCAAAACTTACCTCACTGGAAGTGTTATTCTGGGCAAGCCCCAGTGTAACAAGCAGGTTGGAATTTATGTAATCTTCTATCAGATCTTGCAAGATCTATATTCCTTTTAAAAAAAGACTGTATTCAAAATTGTTCAGTGCAAGGGATTGTCACTTTTTAAAAAAATCTTTAATTAAATGGTCATCCTTAGGAATTTGCCCACAAAAAATAGTGCAACAGACTTAAAGATTCACAAGCAGAGTAGTTTAAAAATTTATTTATATACTACTATTAAAACTACTATTAAAAGTGGGTTTATATTTATCTGTTTGAACCTTCAAATTACCTAACAGTGCATTGTACCACAACAATTTTTGAGTCAAGGTACCTAAAACCCACTAAATTAAACAATATTTGAAAAATCCAGGACCCTCCTATGAAACTGAAATGTCCACAATGTATACACAGTTTCATTCACAACATTGTGGCTGTTGCAATTACTCCATGGTCAAGTAATCATGACTTGTAATGCTCATGTTTAGTGACCTGTTTGAAGTTGCAATTGTGGTTATAAGTTGACGGCTGCCTGAAGTACGGTAGCAACTGCCAGGCATAAATCAAATGAGGATTATAGAAACGTATAAACGTATGATTTGCCAAAAACCTCTCTTATAGAAATAGAGAAAATATATAAATTGTTACCAAGCACTAATTGAAGATACTGCTAGTTAATTTATTTTCCTTTGAGACTTAAGATAAATCAAATTGCATATTTGATTTCTTATTTACTATTACAACAACACCATGACTTTTGGCCAATGAACTGTAACCCATCAGACTGAAAAATTAGCTAGACCAAACTAAGTAAAATCACTGGGCAGTCAGAAATGTTTACCACCTGAAATAGGGAAGCAAATACTCTTATCTTCCTCCCCAGTTGTGCTACATAAAGCCAGTTTAGTTATTTTAGTTCTTGGGTGGGGGAGAACAAATATCACAAAAGTCCACAAACAGCCATCACTCTCACAGTAAAAAATACAGGAATAATAAACCAAATACCTGTTACTCTTTCAGGAAATCTAAAAACGTGTTGTTACAACACTCTCCCTAAAGATAGGATAGAATCAAAACATGTGACAATTTCAGAATTGATCTGGGTAAGGACCTACTTAGTGACCTAAACCATCCACTTAAACTACAAAGAGAAAGGAGTCTTAACCTGCAAAGGGAGGGGGTCTGTTTTGCACATCCTTTTTTTTTTAATAGCTTAGTGAAGAATTGTTATTTTATGGGGTACTGAATTGGCAAGCAAGAAAATTCTACTCTTACAGTCTGCCAACCGGCCCTCGTGCCAGATGACAAACTGCCAGCTCAGACATTTGAAACAAATGTTCGAAGAATCTTCTTGAGAGAGCTGCTTCCTTGAGCATGTGGCAAAAGAAATCCCCACATCCCAACCGTCTCCTTTCAGGTGGAACAGTTTTTGTTCTTGTGAAAGCAGATATCAGACCACATGGTGAAAAGGAACAAAAAGGTGTGTGCCAAGGGAGGGATTGGGGTGTGGAAAGACAAAGCTAAGATCTCCATCCAAAGGCTTCTTAAAATGGAATTTCCAGCTAACAATCGAACAGGAAATTTGGTTCAAGGCCAGGCATTTCTCTAGAGAAGAAGGGAAAAGAAAAGAAAACTAAGTACTGAATTAGACTTCAAACTTTGAAGTGTTATTTGTGTTACTCTTTCTTATTTGTGGTACTAATCCTCTACATTACTCTGTAAGCTGTGTGGTTTTGTAACTTGGGTAACAGAAAAATTTTAAATTAGGGTTGGATGAACATCATATTGTTATTGTGTCTGCCCAGAACACACACACACACACACACATACACACACACAATTTATTATTTTATGGTATTGCCTTTACCACTGAATCTTTAGTATATAAGTCCTGAAAGCTGAAAAGTGATCTTTACGTTGTCTCTCTGCCTCTTTTTGTCTCTGTCTGCTTTTTTAGAAAAATAAATTTTGAATCTATTTATCTCTGGTGAAATGACTCTACTTCGAAAAAGGAGGAATGTCTGATCTCCCTAGTTTACAGACTTCAGTTCACAGGGTGAAGAGGTGGTTATATGATTTATTTCATTTTTCCCCCCATTTAAATTGCGCAAAAATGACCTAGGGCATGGTAAGCCTACTTTTCTCACACATGATGAAGTTAGAAGTGGGACACTGGGTGTTTGTGGGGGTAATCATGCACTGTATGAGAGTTCAGAAATTTATTTATATATTTATTTATCATATTTATATACCGCCCCATCTCCACAAGGACTCGGGGCGGTTCACAGCAGATAAAAACACAGTA
>JAEANM010005279.1:0-19792 GCA_017656035.1 Myanophis thanlyinensis
CAGGTTGACAGATGAGGTCAGACAGGAATCCCCATGGACAATGATGTTTGTGGATGACATTGTGATCTATAGTGAGATCAGAGAGCAGGTGGAGGAATGCCTGGAAAGGTGGAGGTATGCTCTGGAAAGAAGAGGAATGAAGGTCAGTCATAATAACACAGAATACATATATTACAGTGGGTTGAGGTCAACAAGGTGCAGGAGTTTAAATATTTGGGGTCAACAATCCAGTGCAATGGGGAGTGTGGAAAAGAGGTGAAGAGGTGAGTGCAGGTAGGATGGTATGGGTGTAGAAAGGTGTCAGGAGTGTTGTGTGACAGAACAGTGTAAGCAAGAATCAAAGGAAAGGTGTACAAGACAGTAGTGAGACCAGCTATGCTGTATGGGTTAGAGACTGAGGAAAAGACAAGAGGCAGAGATAGAGATAACAGAGATGAGGATGTGGAGGTTCTCTTTAGGAGTGACCAGGATGGACAGGATTAGGAATGAGCACATCAGAGAGACAGCTTAGGTCAGCTGTTTTGGGGACAAGGTCAGAGAGGCCAAATTGGGATGGTTTGGACATGTGCAGAGGAGGGAGAATTATTATACTGGTAGAAGGATGTTGGAAATGGAGCTGCCAGGCAAGAGGTCAAGAGGAAGGCCAAAGAGGAAATATATGGATGTGCTAGAATGGGCATATGGGTGAGGGGAACATGACATGAAGGTGATTGGGGCAAGAGTGGAGGATGCTGAGGATAGGGTTGGGCGGAGGCAGTTGATTCACTGTGGTGACCCCTAATGGGAACAACCAAAAGAAGAAAAACAAGGTCAAAGGGCTGAGATGACGAGACCATATAGAAAAGAAGTATAGAAAATATAGAAAAGAAAACAAAGACTACATAGCTACAAAGACAGAATTAGAGTATAACAAGCATTTTCTTCTTCTTCTTTTGGCTATTCCCATAAGGGGTCGCCACAGCACATCATCCATTTCCACCTAACAACAAGCATGAAAATGGGAAAACTCAATACAGTGAAAAAAGAAATGACTAAAAATTGACATCTTGAAATTAGATGCTTTCAGACATAATATCACCCTGCTAATTATTTGAGACATAAAAACAAAAAAAGAACAGTATTACTTTTATAATTAGGAAGGGTATAGCAAAAAATAGTTACAATGCATTCAATGACAAATTAGATTTTGTGGACAGCCCTTCAATGTGACAAATAATGCTAGTTAATGCTGCAATCACTGATGCAGAAGAAGAAGTTTTTGATCATGTTTAATTTGAAATTGACAACACATGCAAGCAAGACAAGTTGCTTGTGGTTTCAAGACTGAAATGATAAAGTTGGAAATATTAAGGAAGAAAATGTTATTTGATTGTGTGACTTAGGAAACTGAAATGAAGCAGAAGAATGACCTATTATTTCTGACACTCCAAACATTTCTTCATAACTAGCACTGTTTTCAAATAACTAAAACGATGTCTGTATATATAGACATCACCAGATGGAATGTGTAGCAATCAAATCAGCTATATTAAACTAAAAGGTCTAGAGGAGCTAAATTGTAGCATCAGATGCATAACCAGATGCTTACTGTGGAACAGATCACAAACTGTTCACGTGCAAGCTCAAAGAGGGGAGGGGAGATGAAGGGAGGGGAGGCAATCAATTTCCATAATACAACCTTGAGCATAAATAGTATCCATATTTTTCAGGAATCATCTTGTTCCAAATTTCAATAACTAGATAGCCAGGAGACTTTAAAGTAATTAAAGGATGGATGTGAAAGCTGACTGCCAAACTGTTTTGCCCCCCAAATCAAATTGGACATCAGAACAGATGGTGTTGTCAAGAAGAGAAAGGAAGCCAAGAATGACAAACATCTCGGGAAGATACTAATAAAGAAATTTAGAGAACTGGAGGAAATAGGCATGAAAAGTCTTCCAAAAGATCTCTGAACTCAGAACGAAGCTCCTACCTCAATTTGATATGCTAAAGGATGCCAATGGAGAGATAGCACCTGATCCAAAGGAGATCAAGGAAACATGAAGTATATTGAAATACTATATAGTACAGAAGTGATGACAACATCAAAATATTTTAGAAGATATTTCCCAATTTACAATAATCTCTAATACTAGATGATAAAGCACTCCAATCCATACCAAGTCAGAAGACTGCAAGAACAAATGGAATATCCAAGAAATACGACAAGCAACAGAAGAGGAATTAAAGATTCTAATCAAGCAATGCTAGCAAATCTGGAGAATCTTCTGCCAACTGATTGGCAGAGACTGAGATGGGATGTAGTCCAGAGTCACAGGAGGGAGGGGCTCTTTCCCAGAGAGCAAAGAAAGAGTAGAGGTTGTAATCTTTATTATGCAAGAGGAATGTGAAGGTGGATCTTCCCCACTGAGCAATTCACAGAGGATATCTAGAGGCAATGCAGATAATTCCTCAAGTCTGGCAAGATTAATGTCAGGCCCAAGAATGAGACATGAAGTTACTCCTGAGTAGTTTCTTTACTGTATTCACTTATAGAGAAATAGTACTTGTAAGATGCCCAGAGTCACTCTGGACAGCAACTTGTGCCAGCGTATAAATTTAATAATAAATTTAAAAATTTAAAAATGGACAGAAATCTTGCTAGTGTGCTATCACCCTTTCCTTGTATGCCACAGATCTCAAGCTCTGCTGTTTCCTTACTCTCTGTGAAAGCCCCCCTCCCTCCTGTGACTCCAGACTACATTCTATCCCACAATCCAAAGATGTAGGAAGAGGGAAGGAGGGAGGGAGAGAGAGAGAGACAGAGAGAGATTGACTGAACAAAGTGTGCAAACTATTGAAAAATATCCTTAATTTCACATGATCGAAAAATAATGCTTAGAATCATCCAATGCCAATTAGAATCCTGCACAGAAAAAGAGATGGCAGATGTTCCATCTGGCTTTAGAAAAAGGAGATGAACACAAGACATTATTACTGGTGCATGTTGAATAATTGAGAAAGACAAAGAAAACTAAAATAAATAATTATGTACTTCATTGATTACAAAGAGGTCTTTGATTGTGTTGATCATATCAAACTGTGGAATGTACTTAGAAAATTGGGAATCCCAGAACATCTCATTGTCATCATGTGAAACCTATAGGCGTCTCAGGAAGACACAGGGAGATGCCAGTGAAGCATACTAACTCTAGGCTGGCAAGAGTGCAACAAGGCTGGGTAGTCTCTCCTTATTTATTTAATTCATATGTTGAATATATATTGAAGGAAGAGAGACTGGAAGAAGATAGGCATGGTTTTAAAACTGGATAAAAATCAATAGCCTGTGCTGTGCTGATGAAATTATTCTGTTACCCGAAAATACAAAGTATCTGTAACCTCTTGATCAAGAGCCACAGTAAAAACCAATGCCAAAGCAAAGAAGGCTAAAACGATCTTTATGTCCAAGAGATCTAGATAATATCTGGAAGCAAATGCTTTTTGGATTAACTGGAGTAGAAGAAGGAGAGAAAGGAAAGCCCAGTCAGGCCTATTTCTGTAGGCAGTTTTGATAAAATCTAGTTGTGGAATTTATTTTCTGATCTGCTATACTTCATGGAGCTGACAAAGCAGGCATTTTTACTGATCTATGTATCACAACTGGGGAAAGTTAACTCATTTTTCCAAACACCAACTGCTTTCTTGCAAATAATTCCCTTTGGGTACAGCAATACTATTTAAAAATTGCAGCATACTAGCTTCCTATGTAACCAAAAGTCTTAAAAAAATAAAAACAGATGAGTGCCAAGAGACATGAAAATGGATATACTGATTGATAGAGGTAGCAGGTTGGTACTGGCAACTTTTTCTCCTTCAAGTACTCCTTCAACTACGTGATTGATCTCTCAACAGTTTGAGAGGTTGGTGACAAAATGTTCCAGTAATAAATTACTGTTATGGCTTGGCTGGTTTCACGCTATATCCTTTCTGATATTTAAAGCAAATACTATGCTTCTTATGCTCTTTTCCATCCTTTTTACAGAACTGATATCCAGATAAGACTGTTATCAATTGGTTTTCACATTTTACCAGGTCTTCATTATATAAATATAAAAATCTATTTAAAATAAATATATTTAAAGTCAACTCTTCCATTAGGCTACTAAGAGTGACTTGTCAATATGTAGAAGTACCTTAAGTTCTGCTTTAAATATCTCTGCATTCCTTTTTTTTCTTTTTGATTAGCTACCATACATTCCTGTATAGCTTAGTTTTAACCTGCTCTTTTTTGAGGGGGGGGGACTTATCAAAACTTTAGATCAAAATAATTTAAAGTTATTATCACAATGTTCTTCTTGATCCAAACATATTTTTTGTTACTGAGCACCAGAAACCTGTTTCGGGCTGGACACATTTCGTTTATTTAGTCTCACATGATTTCAGCTTCTGCAACCTACCCTACCATTTCTTCTTCATTGTGACAAGCCAGTTTTATTTAATTTCCTATGTATAGTTAAAGAAACATTTATTCTGATTAAATAAAAACAGTTGACAGCATCTGATTTTGTATATATAAGCTGTTACTTTTATTCTACTGAGACTGGCTGAGAGTAGATTTCAAATATTCAATACAATACTCTTGTTTTTCTAAAAGCATATGCCAACACTAGAAATGTGGATTACAATATTTGGATTGTGATAATTCTGAAATCTAGAGACTGATTTTTTTATATCTCCCTGGCCAGGCAACTTCCTACTATGTTAATTTATTAATATGGCAGTTATTATATCAAATAAGCGTATATGGAAATGCAACTGCCTTTGCCTTGGTAATCAATCATGTATTTAATAAAACACCTGAGAGTTTGTTTGTCTTTGTTTAGAAAAAATACAAACATGTAAAAGTTTAAAAAAATAAGCCCAGGCTCTAAATCTGCAAATTAACAATGCTGTACAACCAATATGCAACAAGAAAAATGAGCTATATTGACAGTTCAAAATGTCAGATGTGGTGAAGCCGATATAGGGAACTAAATAATGCAAGATGGGGTTAGGGGCTAAATAATGCAGGTGAAACTGATCTATTGTAATATATATTTAATATATAATATATAGGTAACTGAAGACAGCAGAAACATAAGCTCTCTTGCAACCAGTTAGTCTATTTGTTTGTAGAGCCCAAAATACAAAGTTTCTTTCATTCAATTGTGATTGATTCTTGGAGACTGTCCGTCCTGCAGTTTTCTTGGCAAGGTTTTTCTGAAGTACAAACTGCTTTTTTTCAAGAAGCAACTGGACTTTCTGTTTTTTCTTTGAAGATGTTTCACTTCTCATCCAAGAAGCTTCTTCAGCTCCAAAGAAAAAACGTAACCTGGATTGGATGACTGAGAATCTCCATAGTTGTTTTTCAGAAGTGGTTTGCCATTGCCTCCTTCCTAGAGCTGACAGTGTGTGTCTGGCCCAAAATCAGGCTGGCTTCATGCCCAAGGAGGGACTAGAACTCAAAAACTCTCAGTTTCTAGTCTGAGTCTTAACCACTACACTACACTGGCTGTCTTGTCTATATACTGTACAATATACAAGTATATTTGCATGTATTTCCTATTGTTAGAAAAGGAATTATACAAGTCTGACATAAAACTCATCTCGCTTTCCTTGGAGCTATGAAATCAAACAATATCCACAGTATCTATTACACCAGGCATGTCAAACATGTGGCCCAGGGGCCATATGGGGCCCATTACAAGTGCACCTGCGGCCCGCACAGACAATGTTTTACATGCCACCTTGGATCCTTCTTGAGCAGAAAGGTGGGGTAAAATATTTAAAATCAATAAATAAAATTAAATAAGTAAATAAACAGGAAGGAGAACCCTACATGCTATCCTGAGTTCACTGTTGAAAAGGCAGTCTAGTCATGTAACAAATAAGCAAAAAAGCTTCCGTGGCTCCCCGGGCAAGTTGCAAGAGAAATGCCTTTCTCCTGGAGTGACAGCAACTCCTCCTTAGCCTGATCAGAGAAGTCGGTTGGGCGAGGCCGATGCTTGTGGCCTGTGCTGCCGCCACCGGCATGTGTTTTCTGCTTGTCCCACCATCCCATGCCAAGGATGAGCCCAACCGCTGCGGCCCAATTGAAGAGAGTGTGGCCCTCATCATAACTCAAATGTGACAATATAGCCCTCAGAGGACTCTGAATTTGACATGCCTGTGTTACACCATTACACTAAATATGAAATAAGGTTCCTTCAATCTTATTATTATTGTTGTTGTTATTCCTTTGGTTATTATGATGTATTTGAAATTTTCTTAATTTTGTACTCTAACAGCCAAAGTTTGGTATAGTGGTTGAGGTATGAGGCTAAAAACTGGGAGACTGGGAGTTCTGTCCTACCTTGGGCTTAAAGTCAGCTGAGTGGCCTTGAGCTCTCTCTTTCAGCCAAAGGAAACAAGAAAGGGAAAATTACTTCTGAAAAACTGTGTCAAGAAAACTGCAGGCAGTTGCCTAGGAATCAACACTGACTTAAAGGTGTATAGTCACTAGAATTGCAGTTTTAGAATGAATATGCCTATTTCTGTTATATAGGATTTTCCTATGAATAGTTATGAAAACACTGTCTAAACAGCCAATAACAAAATACGAATGGAGAATGAGTAATTTGGGGTAATTGCCACCTTTCTTTGCCTTCATCTCCATCTTGCATGGCAACTAGGAAGCTAAATAATCATACATTAGGTTAGGATTTAAATTGTGTCTCTAATGAGCAAAAAATAAGATTTATGAAAATGTTTATGGCATCTGGGACAATTAGTGCTCCATTATATAGCTCAATAGAAAGCAGCATGTCATTTTCATTCCAAGTCAAGAATAATAATGGATGCTGATGCTGACCATACTGCTAGTGATTTTTGGATTACATACTGATGAAGAATAACCCAAATGCTGATTGAATAGAATGAATAGTTCAGATCCAGGATAGGTGGAAAATTAAAAATTGATTCAGTGGGGAAGTCATATTTGCACATACAGAAATCTCTATTGACCTTCATCAGCTATGTTGAAAATATGTACCACATAACCATTAAGATAATTTGGTTTACAATTCAGTAAAGATAAACATAATTTAAGTCTATATGGTTTCCAAGATTTAAAATAACCTTTCTATTGTGATTATCCCTGATGAAAAACCATTCACATGCAAAATATTTTAATTCAGATTTTAATGAAACATGATTCATATGAAACAGGGTATGATTCTTTAGATTCTTTGTTTTGGAAGAATTTTGTTGCCTAACCTGGCTCCATCTGGATAATTCATGACACACAAAAGAAGATGAGGCATGAGTGACATTGGTCAGGAAGCCAATCTGCTCCTCCCAGACCACTTATTCTGTAAAGTCTATTGCAGACGTGCCTTATTCTATCTGTTACCTGATTTGGTGTTTGTTCTGCAGCACTGATTTGTCTGTGGAAGTAAGTAGAATCCTGCTTACACAGTCATTTTTTTAAAAACCTGATTGATTGATGGGCCAACAAATTGACCAATAGAGTATGAAGTCATATAAGTAAAAGATTTAGCTCTTACACTTCCATAACCTACGTAACTGGGACTTCTGTTCACAAAGGATGCTGTCTCTAGAGAAGCCCTGTTTCATCCCTTCCTCTTCTAACATAGCATTCTTAACTCTCATACTAATCCCCACAGCAAATCTGTTTCCTCAAACTCCAGGTTTTCAAAAATAGTTATCCAGTCACTTCACAAACTCAAATGATAGAGGGCAGCCAAGAGGTAGCAATTCTTTTTTTGCTGCCAGCTATTGACAAATTCTATAGGGCAGTGGTGGCAAACCTTTTACTTACTGAGTGCCGAAAAGTATGTGCTTTGCGTGTGCCATCTGCACTTGCATGCGGTTCCTCCATGTGTGCTGCATGTGCAACTGCACCATCTGTGCATGCATGCAGCTTTTGCATGTGCATTGCACACACATTGCACGTAGGCACTCATGTACACATGAGCAATTGGGTGTACATACATAGAAGAGCTCCAAAGACCAGCTGGATTTCCTGCTGCAATCGTGCGCATGCACAGTGGATGCCCGAAGACCAGCTGGGTCTCTGCAATCACGCATGTGTGCACGTGCAATTGCATGTGCATGCTCAGCTGGAGGTTAGTTGACCAACAAGTTGTGTGCCCAGCAAGATTGCTCTGCGTGCCACCTGTGGCACCCGTGCTATAGGTTTGCCATTACTGCTATAGGGAAACAATATGTTAGCAAAGTGTTATGAAAGAAAAGAGCCCCAACAGTGGATCAAAGTTCTTTGATAGTCTGTTTAGGATGGGCTGGCCAAGTCAGTACATAGGCCAGGTATATAGAAAGTTAGTAAATTACAACAAGCACTATATGTAGTCTTCAGTTAATGATGGTAATTAGGATTAGAATTTCCATCACTAAGCAAAGCAGTCATAAAGTGTGACATCATGTAATTACATCATTTAGTGATGGCAATCCCTGCACTGCCATTGCCATCATAAAGCAAGAATTACAGTTTGTGATGTGAGGACCTCATCACAACTCCTTCTGGCTTCCAGCAAGTAAGCCCAGTGGGGAATTTTGAAAGAAGCTATAGAAGTTCCAGGGGGGTTGCAAGCAAGCTGGCAGGCAAGTAAGGGGCTGGTGCCAGGTTCAGGAGGGTGTAGGGTATGGCTTGGGAAGACTACTATAGGGTACATGAGAGTGCACAAGGGGTCACAAGGTGAGGTGTGGTGCAAGTGTGGCAGGACTGGGGTAGCTATTGCAAGAATAGGAAGAAAGGAACTTGCAATCTTCCTTCTGACTTCCCCATTGACTTGGCTTGTGGGAATCTGGCAGGGAAATTTGCCAATGGTGATTGGATGCATGAGATGCTGCCACGGTCATGAGAACAAGCTGCCAATAACAATCAGGTGACTGTAATAGTGATGGGACAGAAGTAACTCTGAGGACAAGTCATAAGTACCACTTGCTTTCAGCACCATCGTAACTTTGAACGGTCATTGCAATGAGTGGTTGTTAATCCAAGATTACTTGTAATCAGTCATAATATAAAACAGGCAAATTCAGCTTTCAAAAGTAGAGTCAGAAGTCATATAATTACCCGAGAAACCAGCAAAAAGGATAATGCAGGTATACCAAAATCAGAAACTGGAATTCAGACATTACTTTTGGCTCATATATTTAGAAAATTCTCCATTCCTGACATATGAATCTCCTTTATTTCAGAGTAAACTCTTATTCCCAATGAGACTTAATTTGTGAGACTTAACATTCAAACACCTTCGTTCTCTTGGACTTAACAGATACAACTAAGGTTCTGCCTGAATAAAGTATCTTCCAATGGACCAAAGCTGATCCAATACTGTTCTAAAACCAGCACAATTTGCAGTACATCCAAGGATTGGTGTTTACTCTTTGATGAGATTCTCTGGGAGATAAAACATTTCATATTTTCATAAGTCCTTTGACCACAGACACCATTAATCAATTATTATAGGAGATGGAAGTGAAGCTACTTGCAACCAACATTTTATAATTAATGAATGCAATAGCATCACTATTTTGATCAAAACTTTCTGATAGATGTTGTGCTAGATCTTATTAATTAAAATGAAAGACAGTACAAGATTCTTATACATAAAAATTGTGTAGTCCTTTATCTGCCTATTAAATTTTGGCTTTTTGTTATTGTCCTAAAAGGAAGTTTCAGTTATATTTCAAACTTTCAAACCTGTTTGTTTCGGAAGGCTGCACAAGAATGGTGAAATTTAATTTTTTTTTACTACTGGCTCTGTGGGCGTGGCTTGGTGGGCGTGGCTGGGAGGTCATGTGATTGGGTGGGCAGTTTTTGTAAGCAGGGCAATAAAGATTAGGCTACAAACAACACCAGAATATTTTTTTTCCTGGCTTCCTTACAGGATTAACCCTGTAAAGTGGAAAAAAACAAAAGGAGATTTCTTCTAATAACCAATTCTCCAAACTGCTTAGAAAATTTACTACCAGTTCTAGTGAATCTGCAAGAACCTGCTAAATTTCACCTCTGCTGCACAAGTCGTCCAGCCTCATAATGACACACCAATAATCACATAATCACAACAATTCAATGGGCTGTTATAAATTTCAATTTACTACAATTCTTTACCTTTTTGACTGAAGGTAAGGAAAAAATCTTTACCAACTTTATTTAAAACAAATTTCAGTGACATTGCCATTTGCATTATATCCATTTCATGGAGCAATTTCATTTACTGATGGCTATATCATATGAAAAACATTATACAACATGTATTATTTTAGTACATCCACTCTTGAACAGAAAAAAGATACCATAGCTAACTATATTCTACCTTCAGGCTTAAGACAGGCACTAAAGCTTTAGGATAAAATAAATTTTATTTCTTATCTATGGCTGCTGTCATGTTATCCCAAAGGAAATCTGAAAAATATTGACTCATTATTCATTGAAGTAAGCTAATACTTTTTTAAATCTCATTTTGTGTTTTTACAGGCTTCACTGTTTTTATTAATATTCTATATCACTCTGGCATCTTGTTCACTTGATATCAAGGCTTTTCAATATGCATTACTCCAGTGACCACAGCATAAAACTTTAAGCTGTTTTGATAAGCAATTATTGTTCACTGGGAAGTAGAATTTCCTAATAGAATTTAATTTTGGAAAAAGATGATTCTGAAAGTTAATGAAATTGCATGCTGAGCATGTTTTAATATCGTCACTGAAGGTAATGGTCTATTAAATAGAACAGTTTCACAACAACCTGCTACCAACTTGTATCAAGATATTTCTGTTGATAAAGTGCTACAGAATTTCTTGTCTTCACAGAAAGTAAAACTTGTATTTTAAAATTATACATAAAATACCCCAATGCTAAGTATATAAACAAGGGCATTTTTGCAGCCTTCTGATCTGATTACTTTTTAAATAAGTAGGATAGAACTGATGTAGGTCTGTGATCAGCTAATAGTCTGGACCAGCTGTGCAAAATAAGCTTGTCTGGCCTTCTTAAAAATAGCAGCCCTGAATTTGATTTTCTATAGAAAAAAGGGTGCAAACAAGCAGTTATTTAAGGAAACAAAAATTGTGATTAGCATTTTATATTAGAGAGCTCTCCTTGATTATTTATTCAGTGTTGATGCCACCCTACTGAAATTGATTTTGGGTGACTCACAAAAATGCAATACAAATGCAATAAAATAGGCAAATTATAAAAATAACTACAAAATAATTACAAGATGACAATCCAGGCAAAATATCAGAACACAAACAATACAAACAGGGTTGTCACGTCCATTTTACCCCAAGGGCTGGGAGAACAGCCCAGTTTTCAAAACTTTCTGGGTCATCATCAGGGTGGGAGCCTGACAAAAAAGTGTACTTCCTATGTCCTAGAAGATAGCACTGTTTAATTGAAAGGACCTGGAGCATACCCATTCAGTTGGATCATACTGGTTATGCAGAGACTGTGGGAACTAGGCAATCTCTCAGATAATCAGGCCATATACAATATAGGGCTTTACAAGCTGTAATCAGAATAGACTAGACTAGAATAGAATTCTTTATTGGCCAAGTGTGATTGGACACACAAGGAATTTGTCTTTGGTGCATATACTCTCAGTGTACATAAAAAGAAAAAAATACATTTGTCTAGAATCATAAGATACAACACTTAATGATAGTCATAAGGTACAAATAAGCAATCAAATCATACTAGGAAACAATAATCAATATAAATCGTAAGGAAACATGCAACAAAGTTATAGTCATAAATGGGAGGATATAGGTGATAGGAACGATGACAAGAAGAATAGCAAAGGAGACTTACTAAATAGTTCGACAGTGCTGAGGGAATTATTTGTTTAGCAGAGTGATGGTATTCGGGAAAAACTGTTCTTGTGTCTATTGTTCTGGTTTGCTGTGCTCTATAGCATCATTTTGAGGGTAGGAGTTGAAACAATTTATGTCCAGTATGTGAGTAGTCTGTAAATATTTTCATAGCCCTCTTTTTGACTCATGCAGTATACCGGTCCTCAGTGGAAGACAGATTGGTAGTAATTGTTTTTTCTGCAGTTCTAATTATCCTCTGAAGTCTGTGTCTGTCTTGTTGGGTTGCAGAACCAAACCAGACAGTTATAGATGTACAGATGATAGACTCAATAATTCCTCTGTAGAACTGTATCAGCAGTGCCTTGGGCAGTTTGAGCTTTTTGAGTTAGCACAGAAAGAACATTCTTTGTTGTGCTTTTTGATGACATTTTTGATGTTAGGTGTCCATTTTAGGTCTTGAGAGGAAGGTCTATGGAGATTCTCAAACATGGTTATTCTAAAGGTTCTTTTCCAAAAGGCAACTGGACTTTCTTCTTTAAAAAAAAAAAATTCAGTGAAACATCCAAGAACCTTCTTCAATTCTAACTCAACAAAACAATATGATGTTCCAAATTAATAATCAATGCCTTACCTCATTTATTTTTTGTTCATATTTCCCCCACTTTAAAACATTTGTGTATTTTTTACATAAAAATCAAATGCAATTTGAGATACAAGAAATGAGAAGAGAACAGTGTTTTTACTTCTTGTTTTAATTATGTTTCTTCATTTAGCAGGATGTACCATACCCACATATGACCAAGCTCTGATACATGGCCTAATTCCTCAAAATATGATGTCACATTTGAACGTTATTGTGACTAAAAAGAATAAATTATAAAACAGTAATCTCATTAATAGTATTTAAAAAAAAAATACAAGTAAACCAAACAATTTAAATTAAATTAAATTTAGGTTCTAAGAGTTTTTTTTTCTGTCCCCTTCTACTTCTTTTAAAGGTATTTTGAAATGTGACTTTTGATAGAATTTTGAAAGAATTATTTTTTCTTATTTAAATAATTATTTAGGCATATATTTATTGCTTTAGTTAGTACTAGATTCTTAAGACAGGAGAATAATATTATTATTTGGTTTATATCCTTTTGACTTTTTAATATCCACTGAAACCAATTTTTTGATATTTGTGTAGTAAAAAATATTGAATTAAGCTGAAAAAGTAAGACCATACTAATTTTCATTGATGCTTCAAAAACTGAAAAAATAGGAAAATAAGAGCAAGCCATATCAGAAGGTACAGAATATTTCCTAAGCCTCATATGCTACAATGGGTTGAGAAATAAGGATTTCTACATATAAAGGATGAATTGGTCTTTTATGTCTAATTCTGGAACTAGATCTAAGTATTTTTTAAAATGTTATTTATTGAGAATTTTACATAAAGAAAGCAAACCTAAGGAAAATATAGAACAGAAATAAAAAAGAAAGAAGTGCAAGAAAAGAAAAAAAATGTAAAATTATGAAACATAACTTCTCACCTTCTCATAGAGAAGTAAAACATTAAAAAACTATTGTCTTAACTCTTCCAAAATATCAGCTTCTTATTTAATTGTCATTTGTTTCAACCATTAAATCTATATATCATCATTTCAAATTTTGTGAAAAGTTTCCAGTCTTTCAAAACAGTTTCCAACTGTTTTCTTCCTGACCAAACAGTTTTGCCATTTCTGCTAGTTCTGACATTTTTATGATTCATTCCTCCACTAAGGAAATGTGAATATTCTTCCATCGTTCTGCATATAATAATCTTGTTTCTAAGAGTTAGGAAAGATTGCTCCAACCAAACAGTGAGAAGGCACAGTTTCCCAATCACTTGATAGAGATAATTCTAATAAAATAATGCTTAAAAGTACAAAATAAGTTGATAATATATTAGGTATGATGGAAAAAACTTTCCAACTTAAGAATCAGTGCTATTAAATGCTGAAATCTGGAAAGGGCAGCTTACAAATACAGCAAAGTACATTATTAAAATGTTAATGAAATACTATTAACCCACGAAAATTAACAAGTCATCTGGGGTGGAAGACACTATTCATAGAAATAAGAGTCCAATTAAAACAGGAACAGATTTCAACATTTAATAAATATTTGGCTTTTTAAAAACAATAGATGAAATGAATAGAGTGGTCCAGTTCTTTTGTAAGGTTCCAATGGAGTCAAATTAGCATTGATTATATTTATCAGTTGCTTTAATGAGATCTTCCTTCCTCCAGCAATAAAGCATGCAAGTTCATTAAGTTTATTGCCAAGCACTAAAATCCACTAGCCTCCGGACACTGACTGATTTTTTGCACCTTTGCTTTCTAATAATCAGGGACAATTTCTCTCCAAACTCTCAGCTACAGATATTAACTCACCGCTAAGTATATTGATGGTGTGGTTTCCATTTTATATATATTTTTACAGCTTGCAACATTTCTGTGAGCAGCTTGCACAAAAATCTGGAAAAGGTTAAGAAACATTTATTTTTTAAAGGAATGTGGAAGAAAATTTCCGGTATTTTTAAAGGAAATGTTAATATTAAAATTATATGCTACCCAAGTTCCAGCAATTTAGTTAATTCAGTTCTAAGTATCACTCTTTATGTTGATGAACCGATAACAACCCTCCCCAAAGGGGAAAACAATAAAGCATTTCATTAAAAAAAAAACCAGTAACTCAATATTTCCATATTATACCAGAGCAAACATGAACTGAAATGCAAAGAAAGAAGATTGGGACTGAAAATTTAATGAACTTCATGCACAAATGGTGGTGTGTAGAAGATAAGTTGTAAACCAACACAGTAAAAACAATCCCCTGAGCAGAGACTTAGTTGAAGGGCTCCTTCTCTCTATAAAATAGCCAATGAAATGTTGAAATAGCCTGCAACAAACTAAAGTTTTGAGGCAATAGAACACAGGAATGGGGCAGGAAAATTTTCCTTGTGGTTGCTTGGAAAAGAAGTTGAGATTTAGAGGGAGATTTCATCTCTAGTAATGGTTGCCAAACAATTCAGGCAATGCAGATAAGACCTTAGTTACAGATAGAAGGGAACAACCTTAGCAACTTCAAGATCTGTGGACTTCTTGCTTGCTGGGAAATTCTGGGAGCCAAAGTCCACAAGTCTTGACATTGCCAAAGTTGAACACCCCTGACATACGCAGTAGGTTTGTGGTAAGGAAATTAATGACAGAAAGTCACTAGTTCCTCTTAGGAGGAAAAGTGAGATCAAAAATAATTTATATAAAATGTTACTACTATAGAGTACTGTATTTTACTTTACTATGTACTTGGTTTTTTTTTTTTTTCAATAAAACTGAGGTTGTTTAGCATTTTTATGCTCCTAAATATGTGGTCAGGCAACTTGTTTGAAGAAAGATACTTTCCCCAGACAGTTTTTTGATCATGTGGCCTGCAAATTACAGGCAAAAGTTAAGGGCACCTCACTTCTCACTTGGTACCATTTCGTTGAAAAATATTTCTGTGTGAAGAATGTTGCTTTAGTTAAAAGCTGACAACTCTTGTGTGACATGGAAAGTTTCAACTGTCTGTGATATCCCTGCATGTTACCTCAGAAGTGTCCCATTTAGTGTCAGTGTTCTCCTTGTAATGGAACTGTCAGGTTCAGAACCCACTGCAAGCAACAAAGGTTTAATAGGCACAATTTCTCTGCATGGAAGGAAGAAAATTAACTGAATATATGCATGGAAATCAAGAAAAATAAATGAGAAAGTGAGACTTGTTTGAAAGTAATGGGTAGTTGAAGTTCTGTTTTACACGAATGGTAACTACAGTTGTGATCAAAAGTGCCATAGATTGAGGGATCTCAAATTTAAGACCAGAAAATGACATCATTCCTTCTTGCAGTTTCAGGTTAGTATCTATGGAATTATGATTTATGCATTGCATATTCCAAGTTGCGATGTGCATTTCTACTGTGCATTTTTCAAATAGTCAGATGTCTTCTTATTCACAAGATGCAAATTGGCAGGAAATTTACATCCACCAATCATATAAAATTGAATATTGCACTAACATTTGAAAGTTTTCTTCTGTAAAAGATTTTCTGGTTTCCATTTTCTAGCTTAATTTTAGGATATATTAGATTGTCATTACAATTGCAATGGTGGTTTTGAATTTACTATATGGTTATAAGTGGCAAAAATCCACTTCTATCAGACAAATGGCTGTCTAGTCTCTTTTTGAAAGCCTTCAGTAATGGATCTCCCATAACTTCTGAAGGCAACTTTTCCACTAATTGCTCCCACCATTAGGAAATTTCTCCATTTTAGGTTGCTTCTCTCCTTGGTTAGTTTCCATCTACTGTTTCTATCGACTGTTTCTTGTCTTGCCTTTTGGTGCTTTGGAAAATAGCTTGGCCTTTGTAGAAACCCCTCAAATGTTGGAATAGTGCTATTACCCCTAGGCAAATATATGAAATGCTGGAGCCACAAACAGACTACCATATTAATCATACCTGCGATAAAGGAAGCTTTTGTTAATAATGAATAAAAGTCAGGTAGGTGTAACTGAATTCCTGATTTTATGTGCTCAGATAGGACTAGTGAAACTCATGCTGAAGTACAATGTAGGTGTTCGATAGAGATATCATGAGACTTACATTTCTTCTGCCATTATTACTGATAAACAAGTTTTGTGGGGAAAGTCTGTTGTCTTAGAAATTTTGGAAATCAATCTGTTCAAAATTAATAATACAAATTTCTTTAGACTGATCTTCTTCAAATAAATTTGGTCTAGGTCTCCCATGCTGGATGAGAAACCTAGTAATAACAAGTATCCTGTATGTAATGGTGTCTCTATCATATTATTTTTATCTTCTAAGCTACTGTCAAATGGAGAGATACTTGCATATGTTTCAGATACTTCTGTTTTATTAAACTAAGAACACTCCACTGTTTGAGCTAAAAAAATCCAGCTAATCTATTTTATGAAGAACCCTACACTCCTAAATGTAATCTTAAATGAAATGAATGATAAGAGTGGAGAAGAGTACCTCAAGGGCATTCACATCTATTTCAGGCATGTTTTTCTACATCGTTATCAGGCATGCAGAGTGAGCAGCAGATGCATACAGAAACAAGCAAAGAAAGAAAATAAAAATCTGAGTACAGAAATAATAAATATTTGCCTATTTGAGTGACCTTTGTTAATGGCATGAAGTACACGAACACATGAAAACTAATGGCATTGTTTGTCATTTTATCATTTGTAAGATTTTGTCATTTGTTCCAGCTATTCAGATAATAAATCTGAAGCTGTTCAAGGAGGACTGTTATCAAATGAAATGGCTGATCCAAAATATCTTTGTCCTATCATCTCAAAAAGGTAGATAAGATGAAATACTATCTAGGTTTGCTGCTAGAGCAGTGGTGGCGAACCTTTTACGTACCGAGTGCTGAAAAATACGTGCTTTGCGCGTGCCATCTGCACTTGTGTGCGGCTCCTTCATGTACGCTGCATGTGCAACTGCACCATGTGTGCATGCATGCAGCTTTTACATGTGCAATGCACATGCAATGTGCACAGGCACTCATACACACATAAGCAATTGCATGTGCATGCACAGGAAAGCTCCGAAGACCAGCTGGATTTCCTGCTGCAATCACATGCATGCACAGCGGATGCCCAAGGACTAGCTGGGCTTCTGCAATCACACGTTTGTATGCACAATCACATGTGCATGCTCAGCTGGAGGTAAGTTGGCCAACAGCTTGTGTGCCCAGCAAGATGGCTCTGCATGCCACCTGTGGCACCTGTGCAATAGGTTTACCATCATGGTCCTAGAGCAAAATGATCACAGCACCCATCTGTCCATGGGTTACAATCTTTGTACTGATTAGCATGTGTTTGAATTTACCTTCAGAAATACAAATCACATTGACTAACCCTTCTTCTACTATTGACCAATATTAGCAGTACTTAATTTCTATGCCAAAATCCACATTGACCATGTCCATTTTGGATTTTCATATGCATTACCTAATCCTGCCATAAATTGTTTGATACCTGTTCTGTAGTTGCCTACATTTTGGCCAATTCAAAAACTCTGAGAATAAGGAGCAAAATTAATGTCCTCTTCCGAGAACTGAAGTAACCAAAACTACCCACCCAATCATGCATAGTTGAAACATGCTTGATATATTGAATAATGACAGGTGCAGTGTGTTCCTAAAATGAAATGTGCAAATATCACCATGCTACATCTTGAGGAAAATTTGAATTGCTTGATTCTGATGTGGCTCTTTATTATTCCTTTTGAAGCTCCATCATCAACAATATTCTCTTTCTTTTTAGTGCATAATTGATTTAATCTTCTGTTTCCCCCTTAGCTTCCATTAGAATAATATAGGCAGCTATAACCACTGCCCATTCTGACCTCACCAATAGTTGAATGCCGTGAACAAGAAAATTATCCAATCTAATCTATTCATCCCAGGCCTTTGTGAATATAGTTCAAATGCACATAAGAGAAATTTAGCCTGGAGATTTCAAAGCAATGCTTCCCCAAACAATGAAATGTATTATTCTTTCCCATCTTGCTTGAAATGCACAGGAAAGCCTGGCATTACAACAGCCAGAAAAAATAAATTCAACTCCATTAATGTGTTAATGGAGGTTCTTATTAATGGATGGTTTCATTTTAAATTTGCTCCCAAATAGCCCACTGGTTATTAACTGAGGCTCCACTGTATTACTGTTTTTGATGGTGTCCTTTTAAATACCGTGCTGCTGAAGAAATACAATGGTAGAAAAGTAAAACAAATTGTTCTGTTGGTATGAATGCAACTTGGCCTATAATTAATGAATAGTTTGTTCTAAACTAGATGTGTATTTGAGTGTGTGTGTGTGTGTGCATGTGTGTGAGCCATTGAGCTTTCAAATTGACTAGGAAGAGGACAGAATGAATCGAGATTTTTTTCTCTGTATATCCTTAGGTGAGAAGGATTAAGCCATTCTTAATATCTGGGATATTTGGGGTGGTCTATGCATGTAACAGTAACAAATACTGCACATGTCACTCATTTTTATTGGGGGGAGAGAGTTTAGACCAGGGGTGGGCAATTATGCTTCCTTCGTGACTCGTGGACTTCAACTCCCAGAATTCCTGGCTCATAATTGCCCACCCCTGGTTTAGACCATTTTATTTGCCTCTTTTTGAAAACTCCAGACAAAGAAAAATCATATGCTTGTGTTCTCAATATTTGTTTTCTTCATTATGGTTATGGTTGTCTTTTTTGCTTTTTAAACGGTGTGATTTGTTTTGTCTTCATATGGATTTGTTCAATAAAAAGCATAAATCAAGGTAGGTTTTCTTACCGTGCCACTTTTCTAATTGCAAGGAGGCTTAAAAACATGGAAGAACATTTAATGTAATATGGCTGAGGTAGATTCTGAATAGCTAGTGTTCATTTACAACTCCAGCCTCTTTCTTACTTGGGCTGATACAGCCATTTTGGAGTCCTTGGTGTTCTCTCTGCAGTTAACCTTGAGTTACAAATACTCTTCTGTTGATGCAACCACTCTTTCTATTGAAGGCTAGCAGAAGTAAGAACAAAATAATCTAAAGGAAAGCATATACAATCCCTTCTTAAAACAGAAATGTAGAGTAGTCCATGAACTATGTAGCTCTTTCCTCAAAGAATAACTATTAGATATTTGTGGGAATGAGTCCGGAGGGGCTGGGGGGGGCGGCCGCAGCCCAGCTGGCCTGGCTGGGAGCGGTTTGGAACGCTCCGGGCTCCCCTGACTGTGGCAGCGACGACGCTTTCGCCCCCCTCAGAGACTTGGAGGAGTTGGGGGGGGTGGCCCAGAGCACCAGCATTGCCTTTGACATCGTTGCCTGTGATGGCGGCCCCCCCGGGGAGTTGGAGGA
>JAEANM010005280.1:0-19790 GCA_017656035.1 Myanophis thanlyinensis
TCTAAATCTAAATCTAAATCTAAATCTAAATCTAAATCTAAATCTAAATCTAAATCTAAATCTAAATCTAAATCTATAAAGCCCAGGGACCAGATCTGGCCCACGGGGTGCTTAGATCTGTCCTGTAGGGCCACCCTGGAAAGAGTGAAGGCCGTGGTGCCTCTGTCAGAGAAAACAGGCTCCCAATCTCCATTTTTCACTGGGACAGCCTCCCGAGTTCTGTTTTCACTGGCAAGGGGTTGCAGGAGGTCATCCCAGCCAAAATAGAGCTCTGGAGCCTGTTTTCACTGGCAGAGCACTTGAGCCACCACTGATCTCCCTGACACGAGTGACGTCAAGCTGGCCACACACCCTGGCCATGCCCCCCCCTGCCCCACCAAGTTCAAACACAACCCTGATGCAATGCTCAAGGAAATCGAGTTTGACCTCCTGCCCGTTATAAACCATAGTTTACCAATGAAAAGCACAGCACACTATGAAAAGCCGTATGTTTCAGCTCAGTGGCTGGACTCTTCACCTACAGTAAGCCAATTTGCATGGTTGATTGAACAAGCCATCCTGTGGCCATTTAAGCTGGTCATCCCATTTTGCACAAAAGAATCTGCTAGCTAGGACAAAACCAAGCCAATGGGTTAGCTTGGGTTAGTGTGAGGACGAGCCCATCCAATTGTGTGGGGCAGCGCGCACAAAGGCTGCCATTGAGGGGGTTGGACAGCCAGACACCCCAGATGCTGCAGCCTGACAAGCTTTGGTCACGGCCCAGTCTGATGAAGACTCCTGTTTTCTAGGTTTGGCTTCCACCCAAGCCCAGAGCGTCCCTATGATCAACAACATGGGCAGCAGCCTCACCACCCTCCAGCCGGTCCAGTTCTCCCAGCAGCTGCACCCGTCCTACCAGCAGCCCATCATGCAGCAGGTCCAGGGTCACCTCAACCAGAGCCCCTTCATGGCCACCATGGCCCAGATCCAGGCTCCTCATGGTAGGTTTGGAAGGGAGGGCGACCACCCTGGGAATACTCCGTGCCAGGCACCTTGGAACTGATGGGAAGGAGGTGCCTTCCAACCTGTCCCTCCATGTCTCCATTGCTCATGATGCCTCCATTATCCCCAGCTCTCTATAGCCACAAGCCAGAGGTGACCCAATATGCACACACCAGCCTTCTCCCCCAGACCATGGTGATCACAGACACGGCGAACCTCAGTACCTTGGCCAGCCTGACGCCAACCAAACAGGTGAGGGGGGACTTGGGGGCAGGGATGAGGGGAGCCCAAAGGACCAACACCCATGTGGTCTAAAGGGCAACAAGGAACAATCTGAGCCGAACAACATGGGATCTGCTTCTGGATCCACAGCAGACCAAACCTAGGCCCAAGAGGCGAGTCTCTCCGAGGGAGAGGGGGGAACTGATAGACTTAGAATAACTTCATTGTAACTTTGAATGTACACTAAAATCAACAAACAGCATTTCAGGCATGAGAAGTATTCTCCTCCAGGTGCGCCAAGCTAAGATAAAGCATACAGGAAAATGCATTGTCCATACAGCGGTTCTTTTGATAGGCAAACTGTAATGAGTCAAAAGTAGAGGAACTGTTAGATTTTGCAGCAGCCGTCACATTCAGAAGCACCCACAAGTAACTGATTCAGCAGGATTCCATTATATATAAGAAACTTCTCTTTACATATAATATAACATGCAGTAAGTATACAATACCAAAAGCAGGTTTTTCCAACATGGTAGCACAGAAGCAGAGGAGAGGAGTTTCAGTTCAGAGCTCAGCACAGACTCAGAGCTGCAGAGCTAAGCCACGCCCAGGCTCCAGACTGCCCCAGTCCCTATTGGCTGACCTTGTTGCTAAGACTCTTTTAGTTTATGAACCAAATACACTGACAACAACCATATATGGTAGTTCTACGGTTTCTTCTGCAAAACAAGAAACTAGCACTCTCTTCCAGCACTGACGATATTATTATTACCCAGTTGGGTAACAAAACGTCTGCAAGAAAACAAGCAAAGTCAGAGAGCGTCAAAGACTCAACAGTTCAACTCTGAGCTGCAAATACTCTCTCTTATGTAAGAAAGTAGGGATTTGCAAAAAAAACCACAAAACCCAATTAGATAACATCGCTAATGAAACGCAAGTGTTGAGTTTCACAACCTGAAATTAAAACCTCTTGTTCCTGCTAAATTTTGCATCCCAAGTTTCAAAGGGCAGAATTTGGGGTCATTTCTGGAGGGTTTTCTTAGGGGATTGAGGCAGGAATGGAAGCATTTCTCCTCCACTGAGGTCCTGCTCTCCTTCCCACCCTTAAGGTAAACACACCACCACTGCCAATATCGGACCTGCTTTATCTGGCAAGGTTGCTTGGTTCCTGCAAGGTGTCCTCCACTTCTTTGGTTGGCAAAGAGAGCAGGTTGCATTTTAGTCATTCATTAAATGTACGTATATGCTGCCCACCTCCTTGTCAAGCCACTCTGCGCTCTGCTCTTTTTGCTTAACAAAAGGTGGCCCACACTTGCTGAAATGGGTTGTGTGAGCACAGGAAATTTGCCCAGGGCAGGCTTTCCTTGGCCATAAAAAGCTGAGATATTTGCTAGATGGAAGACAAGAGAAAACAGGGCCTCTTCTGTAATGCCATCTAGTTACTTCCTGTCTTTGAAAGGTTTCAGAGCTCTCTCTCTCTCTCTCTCCTAGCTTTATGGCCAGCTTTGTGACTTTGATCTCCTCCTCTAAACTTTTTAAGATTAGAAGATCAAAGGCCAAGGGTGGCAAGATTGGCTTTTGTTTTTTACTGGTTTTATGGTATTGTGAAGTTTAATTTGCTTCTTTAGATCAAACGTTATTTTAAGACCTGAGCACGCTTCGAAAAGGATTCAGAAGGTGGCCTTTGGACCTCCTTGCACATAGAAGCCAAACTCCTCCTGATTATTCATTCAAGCAGCCCGTCTTTTTCAGGCTGCATTCGATTTGTTAGTGAATGCAATTCTTTAAAGCAGGTGCTACTCCCTTCCTCCCCCACAGAAGCTGGGGGTGGGGTTGGGGATGGGAGAACCCATCTGCTTTAAAGAAGAGGAAGGAACCGAATGGAGAAGCAGGAAAAGTTAAGGGGAACTCGCCTGCAAAGTTTGGGGCCAGCAAACTGTAGATGCTAAGAAAGAAGAGGGAGTCAAGCTATTTATTCTCCAAAGCACCTGAGGGCAGGACAAGAAGCAATGGGTGGAAACTAATCAAGGAGAGAACTGAGGAGGAAATTTCCTGACATTTATTACAATTAACCAGTGGAACAACTGGCCTCCAGAAGTTGTAAATGCTCCAACACTGGAAGTTTTAAAGAGGAGATTGGATAACCATTTGTCTGAAATGGTAGCAGGTTTCCTACCAGAGAAAGGGGTTGGATTAGAAGACTTCCAACTCTGCTATTCTATTCTATTCCAATTCTCATTCTCATTCTATTCACACCTTGCCAGTTGCAGAGGTATCAAAGGCCATTGATCTTTTGGCCTTTTCAAGACATGCCAAGCTTCTTTTGCTGACCATTCACTCCAGGGGAAGAGTCCAGGAAGGCAGAAGAGGTCCAGCTGTCCTGGGCTGCATGCCAAGCAATAGGAAGTTTAGCTCAGGAAATGGAAGCAGCAGGAAAATTAAATGGGACTGGGCCACTTGATGCTGATTCCTGATTTTAACAAATAATACGTCTTGAACGTAGGCAAATGTGAGTCTTGGGCTTTAATGAATCGGAACCATGTTCAAAACAGAAGAGTGATAAATAGGACACGTAGCAGGAGAGAGAAATGGGAAGAGGGCTTCAGGATGGATAGCTGCTCCCTAAAGGAGATCTTAAAAGTGCCGTTAAGAAATAAATCAAAACGAAGGAAAAAGAAGAACACAAGAGCACAGCCACAGAAAAGGGGCCAGCTACGATCTGAAGAGGGGTTAAAAAAGACACTTTTTCAGGAAATGGAGAGGCCGGCAATTCTCATGGAAGAGAAGAGAGCCAGGAAGCCTCCAACTTTCGAGAGAGGAAAGCAAACACTCCAGATAAGAGGAGCTTTTAGTGAGGGATGCGAAGGACAAAAAAAAAAAAAAAGGCTTCTTTGGGTATGCTGAAAATAAAGGCCCTGGGTAAGAATAAATTTAACAGCTGCTGCCGCAAATGCTGGTAACTAAGGGAAAGCTTTGCTTCAGTCTTCTTCCACAAACAGCTGTGTGGAAATCAGAGGAGCAGGAGGGGTTATAAAGGGGCAGGAGGGATGCCCATAATCTGCAAGAAACATAGGTAAAACAGCGGCATGAGCTGCAGTCCCTAGGACCGAAGACATTGCGTCCCTGGATACTGAACAGCAAGGGAGGGGGGGCATCCCTCTGCAAGATTCAAAGCTTTTCTTCTGAATGTTTTGGATCAATTTTAGTTTCTAAGCCTAGCCTGGCTAAAACAATACTGCTACTTAACCAAAAATGTCCGCCTTCCACTGTGCTGTATCTCGCAAGTAGCACGGGCAAACTTTATAACTGCTTTTGTGTTGTTCTGTGACTTCCCTCCGCCAGATCTTCACGTCAGACGCAGAGACTCCCACGGAATCTGGGATCCCAACCCCGCCCAGCCAGACTTCGGTCCACCTGCAGGGCCAGGAAGGCTCCATCCAGCCACACCTTCAGTCGGGCTCCCGCCTGACCTCCAGCCCGGCCGGTAAGCGGCAACTTTTTCCACTAGGAGAGGTTCCGTTCCTTGGCAGATCCCAGAATGTTTTATCCAAAGCCGCCATTTGCACTGATGACCACGGGTTCGCTAAATGAACCCTGCAAAAAAGTTATAAAATTTTACCACCCATTGTGACTTACGGCCATAATGGACAGGCCTCCACTATGGTCCTAACCTGAGGACTACCTGTATGACTCCATAATGGAGCCAGCAAAAGTTTCTATTTCATAAGTAAATGATGAAATAGTACTAAAATATTTTTTAAAAACTCTTGTGTTTTTAAATCTCCCCTCAGTTGAATGTAACACCTTAAAGCAGTGTTTCTCAACCTTGGCGACTTTAAGATATTTGGACTTAAACTCCCAGAATTCCCCAGCCAGCAAAGCTTAGTTCTGATTGGTGCAATATATTATAATATAATGTTAGGCACATACATGCATAGAGCAGTGTTTCTCAACCTTGGCCATTTTAAGATGTTTAGACTTCAACTCCCAGAATTCCCCAGCCAGCAAAGCTTAGTTCTGATTGGTGCAATATATTATAATATAATGTTAGGCACATACATGCATAGAGCAGTGTTTCTCAACCTTGGCCATTTTAAGATGTTTAGACCAACTCCCAGAATTCCTCAGCCAGCTTCTGGGAGTTGAAGTCCAAACATCTTAAAGTCACCAAGGTTGAGAAAAACTGCCTGAAAGTGTTAGTTGTTCCATGCTGCCTCCAGAGAAATGACACATTTGGTTATCTTTAAATCTTGGCAAATAAATTGTGGCTAACCAGGCAGAATCTCAGCCATCTGTGTGTGTACACACAGCCGCTCCATCTTGCCCGAGTGCGCACAAACACATGCAGACAGCTGGAGAAAGTCTGCAGAGGGAAGGCATTCCTCCACCACATTCCCTGGGACATTAAGGCTTTGATAGGTTGGCAGCCCCCCCTCCCTGCAAAATGCTCCCCACAGCCCTAGAAGAAACGCAAACGGGCCTGCGAAGAATGATGGAGACAGGCACCCTCCTTTGTCCCCCTTAGCAATGGGGCTGGGGCATGGTCTCAGAAGATGCCACCAACAGCCAGCCACAACCTCCCTAGGAATGAAACATGCTGCCTGTCACAGGTTTTTAAAAATAATCCCCTCTATGTTTTTTTAATTAGCTGATTAAATAGGACTTGGATGCTTTGGTGGTAGGGCGTTATCAGCCCCTCTGGATTGTGAAGGGAAGAGCGAAAAGCTCCTTGTGCGATGTGCTCACCTGTTGTTTCTGCTTCCCCCAATCCCCTTCTCTCCCCCCCTCCCCACAAGTCTCTTCTGGCAGTTTGGTGCTGTACCAGAGCTCCGACCCATCCAACGGCCACTTGCTGCCCTCCACCCACGGAGTGATAGAGACCTTCATCTCCACCCATATGGCTTCTTCTGCGCAATAACCTGCCTGGCCACTGGACATTTGACCAGCTCTTGCCTGCAGCCCCGAGGGACTTCTCCTGCACCCCATCCCTGCTCCTGGGAGGGAAAGACAGGCTGTGCCCCCTGGCTGCCTCCACTGCCAGGATTTGTATGGCTCTTCCCCCACTGTAATTTTTCAAAACTCCAAGCAAAAATATGCGCCAAGCAAGCAAGGAAGCAGAGACGGACCTTTTGCCCTGCTGAGAAAAGCCCAGAGAAAGCAGATAGGAAGGGGTTGTAGTGGATGACGATCTGGGCCTGGCTGCCGAGGGATGATTGAGTAGAAAAAAGGAGGCTCCTTCTGCTCTTCAGATGAGCCCCCAGAGCAAGTCTTGGAGGAAGGATAGAGTTGGAACAAGGAACGAAAAAAGGGAGCACCCATCCTTTATAAAGGCTGCAGAAGAGGCACACACCTGGGGCGCTGACTTGAGCCTTGGGAGAGAGAACCTGCTCTCCAACCAACCAGACTCAAATTGACTCTGGTTGCAGAGCTCCTGGCTGGTTCTCAGCCTACAAGCAGCCCCAGGGGCTCAGCCCGAGGTGGAAACTGCAAGGAGAGAAAGTCCCAAATGCCAACCCCCCTGAACCAGGCAGGGGATCCTTCCCGGATCCTTCTACATGCTCGTGCATTAGTGCAAGGCATGAGGAAATCCACTCTGGCAGCAATCGAGCGTGACAGCTGCACCCTACATCATAAAACAGAATTCTGTTTTTAAATTTAAATTAAGACATACTCATAATAAGCGCCTAAGCGTCAAACTCGTGTCATCGCAACTCTTCGCTAAACTGGGTGTGGCCATGGCCAGCAAGTGACGCATCCAATCAGGCCACAGGCCATGAGTAACTGCCCTGGCCTAAGTAAAACATGGACCTTTGAGTTTAAATGCAGAAGGTATTGGTCTGTTAAGTCTCGTCTCCCATTTTAGAGAGAAGCAAAACAAATAGGTGATCCTCTTTGTGTTAATAAAAATAGCAATAAATTCCCAAAGAGGATGAGCATCGTTTCTACAAATGGCTTTAGAAACCACGGGGTTGTTGCCACCCCAAGTCAAAAGAATTCGAGGCCACCTGCATTCCATCAGTTTTTCTCCATCTGCCTCAACCCTCCCTTCCTGGATTCAGGCAAACACCCCTCCCCCCCCCAAGTGCTAGGTTAGTTATATAACTGGGCATAATTGGAGCTAGTTGCAGAAACAGGCATTTCTTTTCACAAGAGGGTTTATTTTTGAAGCACAAAATAGTAGCTGTGCTTTTCCCCCTAGCGATTGCTTATCTTGGACTCAAGACTTCAGAGACACCTGCGCAGTGGCCAGAAACAGACCTGAAGCTTACGTGTGTGTCTGCTTATCAACCGGCAATATCTTAGCCAATTAGGCCACTCTTCTCAAAAATGCACAATTCAAACTTCCTTCGTAGTGAATGTTTAGGGATCTGCTAGCTTAGTCTTGGCCTCACTGGAGAGCAGTGTCTCTCTCCACACAAAACAGGCAAAGCCGAGATATTTTCTGTTGCTAGGAGAGAACCACAAATTGTTCACATGGAAGAAGCTAGAAGAAAAAAAAGCTAGAGGAAAAACTACTGGCCAAGTCAAGAGTGAAAAAGGAAAATCACCAATTAACTAGGCACAAGCCTAGCCTATGCATCACATTGTACTTATCTGAGGCTCAAATATTACTCACTGAGCTTTTGAATCTTGTAAATCAGTAGCCAAATTTATCCCTTTGGGTTATTTCAAGCTCCAGGTGCTGCTCTTAGGCCCCAGAGCACTTGCTGAATCAAGGGCCTCATCAGCTTTGTTTTGTAAATATATTTAACTTTTGGTCAATAAAACGGGAGACGCTTTATTATTGTTCATTATTACTTAGAATAATTATTGTTATTCTAAAACGTGGATTGGCTATTCACAAAACGCCCATCTCACAGAAAATGGAAAGGCATCTGTAAAAACAGTCCCATCATTCTTCAGATGGAGAGGTGAGAAGACACAGAAGCTGCTGTGGCTGCTCCCCCAGGTGACCCCTTAAGGTTTCCATCCATGCCACCCACAGTCTTCACTGCCCCTCCCCCCACGTCCTGCAGTTCCACGAGTCGCTGGGGGCTCACCCTTGAAAACAGCAGTCAGGGGGGGGGGGTCCACTTTGATGGGATGCAAGGAACGCCAGCCTGCTCCCCACCTCCCAAGAGCCACGGTAGCCCACCTGATCTATCCCAGCCCCACCGGAGGCTGCCCAGACAACAGGAGCTGGCGCAGCTGTTTTCCATCACGGAGAGTCCCTTCATTTTCCCAGGGTGCACAGCCAAACCAGGCCCAACTGGACAGCCCCCTGCCCTCTGTAAGTAACTCCCCTTGGCAAATAAGTATTGGGGGGATGGTCATTCTATTCCTGCTTCTGTTTTCCTCCTCTTCCTCTTCCTCTGCACAGTCTTTGCCTCTGGACTGCTGGCACATGAGCGCTCCATGTTCAGGTCATTTCCCATTGCTTCGATGGCCTCTGCCTGGACACTCTCTTCTCTCTTCCCTTTCTTCTGCTTCTTCTTCTTCTTCTTCTTGACTTGTTTCCATTTGCCCTCTATTGTTTGGCCGGAGTCCTGGACCGCCGGTGGTGGCAGACCACTGTGCTTCAGAATGTCTGCTGCCGTCACCGCAGCCTCTTGGCATCTCTGCCACTCTGGGTCACTTTCCAAGCCGCTGGAAGAATCGCAAGCAATGCTGGGGGTGGGGGGGTGGAGGAAAGCAGAATTACGTTTTCTCCCATACTCTGCTCACATACAGTATCCAACAGAAGTGAAATATTTATATCTTTTCATGTGACAACACTGAAGAAATGACACTTGGCTACAATGTAAAATAGTGAGTATACAGCTTGTATAACAGTGGAAATGTGCCGTCCCCTCAAAATAATGCAACACACAGCCAGCCCTTCATGTCTAAACTGCTGGCAGTTTCGTTCCTTTATGAACCAGTCTTGCTGACTTGCCTTTAATCAAGTTATTCAACAATATTCTTTGTACAACCCCCAACTTCACACACTGAGTTTGCACAATATGCTTGGCTAAAATGTGCTTGTTAACACCATGTTATGCAAACTGGGTCCATTTATGGTGCTGCTGTATTCTATGTAAATTCTACCATGCTCTGCTAAGAAAGGTAACATCAGATTGGCATTGGTTAAAATCTACTGCCTGGGTCCATGCCACCCTCTAAGCCAGGGATGTCAAACTGCCAACCTGCGGGCTGGATCTGTCGCATGTAGGCCACACCAGCTCCGCGAAGGGAAGAAACATCGTGCTATGTCTCGTGACAGCAATATAATGTGGCAAGTTTGACACCTGTGCTCTAAGCCATGGCTTAAAATTGACCAAAGCTATCTCCATTGAGTTAAACATTGTTGCTTGACACACTATATGAATCAGTTTGGTTTAGTAGTTAAGGCAGCAGACTAGAAACCAGGGGACAGTGAGTTCTAGTTCTACCTTAGGCACAAAACTGGTTTGGTGATCTTGGTCCGATCACCCAGAAGACAGTGACTTCTAGTCCTGCCTTAGGCGTGAAAGCTGCCTGGGTATCTTTGGGCCAGTCGGCCCAACCCACCTCACGGTTGTTTTTGTAGAGAAAATAGGAGGAGGAAGGAGTATTAGTATATTTGCAACCCTGAGTTGGATGAGATATAAAAAAACCAAATAAAATGCACTCGGGAGGGCAAGGCACTCTTCAGTTGGCAGCCTGCCAGAGCCCAGACCCTGAGCCAGCCTGGCCCATTGGCAAGAAGCCAAAAGGCTTCAGTACATTACAGCAGCCAAGGCTGTTGTCTATTGCCCCTTTTCATCACAGAGACCCCCCCCCCCCAGTCTCTCATTCCTCACCTGGCGCTGGAATGATGCAACACCAACCGTTTCTGAGGGGCAGCTTCTGGCTCCCCACAGTCTCCCGGGACGGAAGAGGAAAAGAGGCGAAAGCCTGCGCCATTTCAGGAGGAAAAAAGAGGAAAAGTGCCATGTGAGTTAACAGCTCAGGCTGGGCCCGGGGCACCCTAAGGCTGGTTTCTAGAATTAAAAGCTACTGCCTGAAAGGAGGAAGTTCGAGGCTTATGGGAGCTGAGCTTCCTACAGCCCACATTACAAGCATCCATCTCCGGTATCTAAAAAGGGACCCTTTGAAAGGGGCGAACCACACACACACACACACACACACACACACGCACGCACGTCAATCCCATGTGACTCAAGTGTCCATCTAGAGTAGGGGGCGTCCAACCTTGGCACCTTTAAGACTTGGGGACTTCAACTCCCAGAATTCCCCAGCTAGCACAACTTCCCTGCTCTAGAGCTCCAAATGCAGCAGGCTGAACGAACGGGACACATTCCCCCACCCACCACCCGAGGGATTTCCCCCAGGCGAGCGGCTCACCATTGTCTTCTTCCGGGGAGGTGTTGTGCTCACGTCGTGGGAGTTGCAACGGGCGCGTCGAGAGGGTTATCGCACTGAAAGGAAAAGTGGGATCAGCGCCACGGAGGAAGAAAGGAAGCCAGGACTGGCCCTGAGCGTGGCGCCAAAGAGGGCTGGCAGTGAGTTTTCTCGCAGCCTCTCGTGCCTGAAAGAAACACAGGCTAAATCTGCAACCAGGCGCTTGCTGATCATTAACACTCCTATCTGGCCTAAATTCCCAGAAGAGCAAAGGCCCCAAAACTGAGCCCCATCCACCAGAAAAATGGGACCAGACCAGCAGAACGGATTCTTGTCCAAATGACTTCAGGAGACACTGGCCAGGTCCCATTTTGTGCACACAGCAGGAATGCAGGTGGACAACAGGAAAAGAGCAAAGTCTGGAGCATCCAGAGATGTTTTCCCCCTCCTCCCACCCCTAGAGAAAGGCCTGGAGATATCTAGGACTTTAGCACAGCTGATGGAGGAAGTAATGGACGTTTCCACCAAGACAGGCGGTTATTTTGAAACCCGTTGTTATTTGGCTCGTTTCAAAGAAGGAAAGCCAGGTTAATAATCTCTCATCTTGTTTCGACACATCCGTTCAGGCCACTTAGCGGAATATTTTAACTGGCCAGAGTCGCTGGGACCGGGAGATGGATGGCATATAAAAACTTTCCCCTCGATTACATTTATTCAGAATGTTCCACATTTTGCCTGCAAATTCACCTCTGGTCCTTCCGTTATCCTGTCACTCAGGTGTGTAACATGTGAATACCTCCAGCCTACGAGTCTCTACCGTGTCTCCCTGAAAATAAGACCGGGTATTATTTTCTTTTAGGCTTGAAAATAAGCACTGGGGCTTATTTTTGGGGAGGTCTTATTTTTTTGAGGTGCAGGAGGTGGTGAGCATGGTCACTCACAGTTTAACTGCTGCCCGCAGATCAGCTGATCCAGCGAGGGCCGGGAGTTCTGTCTCTCCGGCTGCCAGGAGATATTTCCAGTAAACTCTTGCTAGACCCAGCCTTGTCCACGGCGCCAGGCAACCTTGCAGTCGAGGGCCCCTGTTCCACAGCTCAGCTTGTGCCTATGGAGTGGACGCAGAGCATAGTTTGTGCTCTGCCAGGCCTGGAGCAAGAGTGCGCTGGAAACATGTCCTGGCAGCTGGAGAGAATTGGAAAGATCGCTGGATCAGCTGATTTGTGGGCCGCACTTAAAGGGCCCAGCAGCCATAAAGTGACCAGGGAAGGGAAAGGCTGCCTCCTGTGCTGGCAACGCCCAGCCCTTCACTAGGGCTTATTTTTTGGGGTAAGGCAAAAATTGGGCCTAGGACTTACTTTTTGAATAGGTTCTATTTTTGGAGAAACCTGCAATCATACTCATGCCTGCTTTCTGATCTGTATTTTAGCCCTCCTATTAATAGAGAAACCTTCACGTCATCCACTCCAGTCCTCAAGGGCATCATTTTCCTTCAGATTTATCGTATCTTGTTATTTTCTCATAGACTTGTGTCATATCTACAGGGAGTCCCAGTATAGTGACCATAAAGGGGACCCGCAACTCAGTCATTAAACAAAGTGGCCACTAAGAGAAAATTCCACTTCCGCTTTCCTATGACCTGCAAAAGGCGTAAATGTAAGGATTGGATGGAAAGTTACTGTTCATCACCATCATAACTTCAAAGGGTCACTAAACAAGGCAGTTACTAAGCAAGGACTACTTGTATTTCTTTTCTTTCAGTTGTTATTTCAAGGACTGCTGTTCTTTCCTCTTATGTGCCAAGTCACCATCCCCCAAATGCCACCGTCATCACTAATCCATAGATATTCAGTTATTTGTTTTAAACATTCATATAACTGGTTGTATCCATGCAACATGAAACATTCCCTGCGAAGGACCGTATCAAGCAGGTTGGCACATTTGGGTTAGAAGCACATTGTGGATCTTTACCCCAAGGATGTTCATGCGATTCCGTGCCATTCAGGATCTGCAATCAAGAAACTGCTTTGCAAGCTAATAATAACTGACACCTGCATATTACCAGCTAAGTGTTGTGGCCCTCCAGCTGCCAGTGGAGCTAGCAGCAGACTCGGGGAGTGTGGAGGTTGGGGAGGACGTTGGGCCAGTCTTGGAGTTGGGGGAAGGCTCTGATGGGGGCTCTGCGTCGGAGGCAGAGATGGGACCGGGGCCATCCGACAGTCATTAGCTGCCTTCGGAGTCAGAGATCAGTGGTGAAGGAGAACAGTTGGAGCCTGTTTCAGATGCGTGTATGCACAGAGCTGTCAGGAGAAGGGAACAACTAAGGAGCAGGGGTCGATTCATAAGGCACAAGTGGATGCTGAATGGCCCCTCCCATAGGGAATAAATAGGAGCAAAAGGGGAGGGGTGTTTGTAGGAGACAATTAGTTCGCTCATTATTGTGAGGATTTGCTTCTCTGAGTTTGTGCCTCACAGAGACCCCTTGCCAAGTATTTTGATTGGAAATTCAGCCTGGCAACTATCCAAGGACTGATAAGGTCTGTTTTTGCAATAAAACCTTGCAAGGTTTAATGCCGTGACTTTTCTGGCTGTAAATGAGAAGAATTCACAGTAACCAAATAAAAAGGAGTTTTTGGGGGGACCAAAAGCCTGTTTTGTGATTCTGTTAACTCTGGGTCAGAACACTCAAGAGATATCTGCAGTATATCGAGAAGATCCTTGGGGTGAGAATGTAAAATGTACCACTCAGGAACCGTGGTAGCGCAATGATTAAAATGCAGTATTGCAGGCTAATTCTGGTGACTGCCAGCAGTTCGATTCTCACCGGTGCTCAAGGTTGATTCAGATTTTCATTATTCCCAGGTCAGAAAAAAATGAGGAGTCAGATTGTTGGGGGCAATAGGCTGACTCTGTGAACTGCTTAGAGAGGGCTGGAAAGCACTGTGAAGTGGTATATAAGTCTAAATGTATTGCTACTGCTGTTCAGACTTCTCTAGGAAAAGCCCTCACCAGACCCATACCTAAGGGAAAATGTTAATAAAATGCTTGTGCCTACTTGTCCAAAATCGCGTCCAGTTTCTTTGCAACGTGTGCTCGAAATTCTGGTGTGGTTTGCAGTTCATTTCCATCTTGCTCATGATTGCAGATCTTCTCTCTGTTTCAGGAGAAAGAATATTCAATTATTTTCTGGGAAATGTCTCCTTTTGCCACAGGAGTAATCTCTGGAAGACGTCCATCAAGCTCCTGCCATTTGCGTAATTTCACCTTGAACGGAATCATTTGGATGTATTTGGAGATCCCCAAGCATGCTGGCAACTGCAGTTCATGACATTCAGGGATAATTTATATAAACAACAGTTTCCAACACACTTTGCAATGGTTTTGATGACTGGGATGCAGGGGTGGAATCCGACCGGTTTTGCTACCAGTTCGGGCCGTGCGCATGTGCGCCAAATGCACTGTAGTGCGGCTCTTTAAACCTCTTTTAGAGGCCCCAAAGATCATCAGGAAGGCTCTTAGATGCACCAAACAGCTGATTAAGGTAAGTAACCAAAAAAAGAAAAAATGAAGCTCGTGTAAGGAAGGCTAAGGGCAGGGGCAGGGCCAATTTCAAATCGCCACTACTGGTTCGGGCGATGTGGTGCGGTCCGGCTGAATTTCACCACTGCTGGGATGCTTGGAGCGGAAGTCTGTGCCGCTCAAAGGATGTCCCTGGAAAGCTGTGGGAGAAGAAACACTGTACCGTCTCTAATTTGGGATTTGTCTGCTTTCAGTGTAGTAGATCTCCAATATCCAAATGCGACTTGCAGGAAATGATCCCCAATTCAGTGAAGAAACAGGTTCCTCCTGGGTAAGGGGTACTGCCTGCACTATTTCTCTTCAGGGGCTAGGCTCTCTCCCACTCCCCCCTTTTTGGAGGGGGATTACAATAGGGCAGCGGCTGAACATTTTGATTCTTGGCTTTGGGAAGCTAGCATGTTGGGAGTCAAGGACTTCAGCCTACTTTCCTTAGTGTTCCTCATCCACAAACATGCTTCACAAACATGGGGGGAGGGCATGGGGGGGAGTTGTGGCCTGCAATGGAGGTGCCACTCTTTTAAGAATCAGATTTAGGTCTAGTAAGATGCAGTTGGGGACAGCTTAGTTACCTGATGCTGGGTTCACCTGCTCGCTGGTTCCTTTTCCAAGAATTCTCTGAAAACAAAATAAATCCTAATTAAAAAAAAACAACAACCTTCAGCATGAATTCACAACAGTCGTGACTAAGGAAGGTAGAAACATAGAAAACTGATGGCAAAAAGAACCCTGGTGGCCCACTGAGAATTCGACAGAAAGACCAGTTTAGCGGAGCACAGGAATGCAGCACGCACCCTCCGTTCGAGCTCGACAAAGTCTCCCTTTGGAGCCAAGTAGAGGAGAAGTCAGTAAAACAGAGGTCAGACAGATGCTACCCCTGAGTAAGATGCAGAGCTGGTTGAACTGCTGTAACCAGAGAACAATCGATGGCTTTTGTGGTGAGCATGGAGGGGAGGATGGCAAAGCAGGCTCCACTGGATAAATGGCTTTGACGAGAAACTAGGGAAATGGCTTGGCTACCTTGAGCAAAACCCAGCCACATGAATGTAAAACAGAGAGAAAAGCAAGTTTCCTACATCTAAGTAAAGAAAAAAAATAAAGACATTTTTTAAAAAATACAGGATGGATGAACCAGACACGCGAAAGGCATCTGGATGTTCCAATGGATCACAAGTTGAATAGAAGCCAACAAGTGTGACAGTGAAGCAAAAAAGGCGAATATAAGCAGTCTTCAACTTACAACAGTTCATTTAGTGACCATTCGAAGTTGCAACCGCACCAAAGAAAGTGACTTACGACCGTTTTTCACAATGATGATGATGATTGCAGCAACCCCGTGTTGACGTGATTTACATTCAGATACTTGGCAACTGCTTTGTATTTGTGACGGTCATCTTTTCTGTTCTCCTGACGAGCAAAGCCAACGAGGAAACCAGATTTACTTAACAGCTGCATTACTAATTTAACAACTTCGGTGATTCATTTCTTGTGCCATTTTCTTGAGGCAAGTCGCAAAAATCATAAAATGGGAAAACTCACTTAACAAATTTCTCACCACACGACATAAACTTTGAGCATAAAATAAGCAATAATTTCTTTCTGTCCTATGCTGAGCAGATGGCACCTGGCATATGGATTTCAGTCCTGGATACTGTACAGATAGTCCTCACTTACTGACTACCCATTTAGCAACCATCTGAACTTACGACGGCCCTGAAAGAGAAGATTTACAATTGGTTCTTGAAATAGTGGCCGTCACAGCATCCGTGCAGTTGCACGACCAGCAACGTAACCTCTGCTGCCGTTTCCGACAAGCAAAGACCATGGAAAACTGGCTGGAAGTTACAAAATGGCAAGTTTAATGATTGCAGATGATAACCACATCACATAACGACGGGTTGTCTCAACTGCAGTCAGCAAATGAGGACTACTTACACTGCATTTTAGGAGAGACATTTGCCTAGTGGAGGAGGGACATGCAACTGAGACCAGGTGCCTGGAAGGTGAGGAATAGAAATCTATTTAGTCTGGAGAACAGAACTCTAACCCCAATTTCTCTCCATCATTTAATGCTGAATCCTCTGTCCTTAAGATCTTTTCTTGAAGCCTTAAATGCCAGATGATACAACACGAAGACAGGTGAGACCTGCTGGTGCTGGGCGAGGCATCCTTGACAGGGATGCTGAAAGCAGCTCTGCAAAGGAATTTTTTTCCATTTGGGAGGCAACACCAACCACTCCTGGTTTTTTTTAATCCTTCTGAAGCTACGTTTGCTTGCATTAGACCTCTTTCACAAAGATCGGCTCATGTGACACAGCTCTCCTCACACCGTCAGTTGATCCACTTTCATGAGGTGTCAGCACATAATAAGGACGGCTGGAATTTTTTTTTTTTTTTTGCCTGCCAGCCATTTTCTCAGTTCTACCAGTCAGCATAAGGAAGACTGCTGTTTCCAGCCGCAGGTTTTTTCTTTTAACCAGAGCATAAATATCTAAAAAACATCAGCAACACCCACAGGATGAGAATGACTGCAAAACAGATCCCAGCCGCAGAGGGATATGCACCACCATTAACAATTTCATGCCCGTTTTCCAATGCTCCCCCACTTGTCTGGGGGTGTCTGGCTATCAGAACATGAGCAGAGATGACAACCATAGATCCTGGTCATCTCTAGGGCGAAGGCCAGACCTCAGAGAAGAGGCAAAGCTAGTTAACTGCCCTGTTGGCATTCAATGTAAGCAGATGATCAGAAGCACTGAACCAAGCATCCCTCCTTTTAAAAAATGTTAGAACATCCACAACTTAAGGAGGCGTTGGTTGGTTGGTTGATTTATTTATTGAATTTATATTGCTGCCTATTCGCCTATGGCGACTCAAAGGCAGCTTACAGAATATAAATTATAAATATGTAATTGTTCCCACTGTCAGGAAATTTCTCCTTAGTTCTGGGTTGCCTTTCTGGATTGATTAATTCCCACCCATTGCTTCTTGTCCTGCCTTCAGGTGCTTTGGAGAATAGGTTGACCCCCCTCCTCTTTGTGGCAGCCCCTCCAATATTGGAATATTGCTATCATGTGAACCTTAGTCCTTTTCACTAGACTGCAACCGTTCTCCCCATGTTTTAGCCTCCAGCTCCCTAATAACCTTTGCTGTTCTTCTCTGCAATCTTTCAAGTCTCAGCGTTTTTTATGTTGTGGTGACCAAAAATTCCACGTGTGGCCTTACTAAGGCCTTATAAAGCAGTACTAACCTCCAAGGGCAAACTGAGCGGCAGAGCTGAGTCATGGGAAGTATCTCCCACACAGCCCAGCCATGTCTGTGGCACAAACTCTGTCACAGGGAGCTGATGGGTTTTGAGTCCCTCTTCTTATGTGACTGTATTTGTAACACATCTATTATGCATTATATTGTATAGAATTGCATGTACAGGTTGTCCTTGACTTACGATGAGAGAGCCCAATGTTTCCTTTACTAAGTGAGACCATCAAAATGAGTTGGGCCCCCTCTTTACATCCTGTCTTGCCACAGTTGTTAAATGAACCTCTGCACGTTAGTAACATGGTCAGTAAGTGAATCTGGCTTCCCCACGGACTCTACTTCTCAGAAGGTCGCCAAATGGCGGATTCCATCAGCCCAGGTTGCGGGAACTGTCAGAAAGATGAACCAGTTGCCAAATCTGTGAATCCTGACCGTAGGGAGGCCACGACGGTCGCTGTGTGTGAAAAACGGTCACGAGTCTCCTTTTTCAGTCGCAACTTCGAACGGTCACTAAACGAACTGTTGTAAATGGAGGATTATCTGTATATATATTTGCGCGTGTACATATGTATGTATATATAAAAACACAGGTATATTTTGTGATACACATAATTCCACCCTCCCAAGTCTCCCTAGGCCTAGATCCATCCTGGCAGCAACCGAAGCGCTTCGCCTCCCCGGCGCCCACCTAAGAGCAAGGCCCCGTCGCGGAGGGGAATTCCGCTGGTCCCAGGGCGCCGGGAAGGCTCGGGCTGCCTCTCGGGGACGCCCAGGGCCGGAGGGCCCACACGGCTCCCTTGGCAAACGCGGGGCGCCATCCCGGAGGCCGCAGGGGAGGCCAGGAAGCCCTACCGACTAGAGCCAAGGCGGCCGCTCGCCCGAGCACCGGATCCCAGGCCGCCTCCCGCAGGCGCTGCCAGGCCGCCGCTTCTTCCTCGCTGTCGCTCGACTCGGGCCCGGGAGCCGCCATCGCGAAGCCCTCCTGGCCGCGGGGCATTCTGGGAGTCGTACTCCGCTGAGGCGCGCCGGCGGCGGGATAGGGAGGGGAACAGAGGGCGGGCGAGCGAGCGAGCGAGCGAGAGGCGCGGCCTCCCGCGGGATCTGGATCAGGAAAGCCCGCTGCCCCGCGGACCGCCTCCTCCCCCTCCAGGCCGCGCGGACGGATCCATCGCGCCGGACCTTTTCTCCGCCGGAACCTTCGTCGCGGTGCGTGGCGGAAGGGCGCTTCCGGCGTAGGCCTCACTTCCGGTCTGGGAGAGGAAAGAAACGTCCGGCCGTCAGGGAAGAAAGAGCGGCGGCTGCGGTCTCTTCCGGTGAGCGGGCGGGCGGGCGGGCGCGGAATCCAGAGTCGGGGCCGGGGGTGGGGTGTGGGGGCGCCGGGAGAAACGTGCGGTCCGTCGGAGGAGAGGCCGGGAGCAGCGCCCGCCGATCGGCCTTGAAGCCTCCGGGGAGAAAGAAACCCGCCCACCGGCCCTGAGGGGGGGGGGAGGGTCCTCCTCCGGGGGGGAGGGGCGCGCGGGGGCTCTTACTGAGGTGAGGCTGCTGAGGGGAGGGGGGAGGGGCAGGGAAAGGAAGGGGGTCGGGTGTGGGAATGCGACGCGTGTCAGCTTTTTGCCTTTCATCCCTCTCGTCTGAGATGACGGGGGAGGGAGGGAGGGAGGGAGGCGACTGGGGTCAGTTCTGCCCCCCACCCCCCAAAAAAGCCCGTGGGCGACTTGGGGCCGGGCAGCCGATGAAGCCCCCAAAGAGGGACCATCTGGTGGATCCATTTCCTGTGCCCGTCAGTAGGTCGACAGCTGGTGGATCCTAAAAAAAGAGAATAAACAATGCACCTGTGTGGGTGTGTGAATACACACAAACGCGCGCACACATCTATATTTGTTTTCGTAGATTTTCACAGGTACACGGATGTAGGTCTAGGTGTGTTCGAGTCTTTTCTCACGTGTAAAACCTCCAACACTGAATACTTGCTCAAGAGCATTTAAAACCCATTTATTTCAGCAAGCTGGTCTGGCCTAACACTTCACGGGGTCTTAAATTTGTTTTTAATTGAATTATTTAAATTTTAAATTTTGAACTCTCATAATCTGGGCTGATTTAATTGATTTAATTTTTTAAATTATATTTTAACTTTTCTATGTATTTTTTAAATGGCTGTGCACCGCCCCGAGTCCTTTGGGAGGGGGGCGGTATAAATTTTTTTGTCAATAAATAAATAAAATAAGAGAATAATCAGGGAAGCCATCGAAATAGAGAAACACCCCTATAATATGAACAAACGGGACGATACCTCCCGCCTACCAGACATTTGGAAACTAGCCCTCACCTACAAACGAATCCCAGCCACAAAAACCAACACCAGACCCAAAACAACACAGGACACCATCACCAATCCCCCTCTCCAGACCCAGGCT